>JAJGRW010002713.1:0-28887 GCA_025461045.1 Carex parvula
TAGGCTGTCCCAAGGCATGATAGTTGCAAACGGCTTGGTTTTTATTTATTTTTTTGGCTCTCCCCTTGGCTGTGATGGACAAGGACGACCTGGTTTTTTTTTTCCGCACCTCCCTGGCCATGATGGACTAAGACGTCTCGTGTTTACGTTTAGGTTGTTAATCTTTGTTGCTAATCAGACCATGATGGTCTATAACGTCCTTGTTTTTGCTACATTTCGAAATTCCGCGAAAAAATTCTTCAATGTCGATATTTTTTTATTTTATTTTTTATTATTAAAAATTTCCGGGAGCTGTGAGCTGTGAGCATATCAGTGGAGTTGTTCACTGAGGTAACAGAATATTTATGTTAGATCGAAACCGTCCGATCAGAATCGGACCAATCCGGTCCCAAGTGGAATGCACAGGACCTTTACATATTCGTGCGGATTCTCATCGGGTGGTCCGCATATAAACAGAAATATTATGTTACCTTAGGTGATGTCGTGATGTGAATGAGTCCATATCCTCTGACGTGACAGAATATTTCTGTTTAGAGCCTGATTTCCTTTTATAAACATGGTATTCCAGTTGGTGCACCATTATACCTCCTGAGAAGTGGGTCCCAAATTTTTAATGGACGCGGTATATACAGATAGCGAAATTTGAAAGTGCATTCAATAATCCACGTTTCACCTGATAGGAGTAGGTCCGATGGACATGGGACCTACTTTTGGGTTCAATTAGTACCACTACCGTCCGATCAGTATGAAGATCTGTGCGCCGCAAATTAAAGCAGATGCACTCGAATGGTAACTTATAACGCACGAATCTTGATGTTTATTGGACCTCTCTCCAGCATAGTAACATGATTCGCGTTTTATTCGCGAATAAAACGAGAATAAAACGTTTTTTGGAGGTTTCCGAACCGAACAGCGTAAAACGGTTGACCGAACTTTTACCGATTTATTCGCGAATAAAACTCGAATAAACGTTTTTTACGAATTATTCGCGTTTTTTTCGAAAAATTCGTCGCTGTTTCCTCCGTGACTCTGTGCTTGATTGAATTGTGGAGGACCCCATCACGTGGCTCTGTGCTTGTGCTTGAGTGAATTTTGGAGAACCCCACTACGTGTGTTTGAGTGAATTCTGGAGGACTCCACAGTAATTGATATTTTTTTATAATAAGTTTGATTTTGAATTCCAAATATTGAGAATCGAAGTCGTAGCCACTGTGCTAAAAGAAGCAAGAAGTTTGAGAGGTGGTAAGGAATTAAATTCTTAACACTTCTCAAATATTTTTTTTTCCTCAAAATTTTATTACAACAGTTGAAAAATTACAAAATTAAATTAAGTACATATATATTTTTTTTTGAATTTTTCTTTTACTTCCTTGTGATACCGAATTATTTCCGAATTATTTTCGAATTATACCCGAATCACGAATTTTTAACCTCACCGAACAGAACCCGAACTTTTAATTTGTTACTATGCTCTCCGGACGTTTCACCTGAATTCTGAATTCCACTCTCCAGACGATTGTCAAAACGGACCCCTATAGTTCCGAAGGTATGAGATTGAGTTTGACCCGGATGAAATAAATCCGGTCCGTCCGTATATTTCTTGCATCCGTCGATATTTGAGGGGACATGAATTCCTCTCCAGACAGGATATTTTTGGGGTTTTTTCTCTCCGTTTACATTGAAATGGAAGCTTCAATTTCGCTGTAAATAAAGATTCCGCTAATGAACACATGTTACAACATGCTACAGTATTAAACTTGTTACAATTAATAATAATTAATGTATTTGTAATTCTTTTGTTTATTAACTCTTAACATTTTTTTTTTAAAACCATGCAGCGGCTGCCAAGTGGATTTATAGTAACTCTTAACATTAAAAAAATTCTCAAGCTATTTTATCTATCCGTATTTATTTACTTTGTAGCCTATAAGTAAAAAGTAAAAACTTTGTAAGCTTGTATTATACACATAAAAACATATAAATAAAAATAGTCATCTTTTATACATTCTCAATATCTTATTATTTTTTATCTTCAATTTATAACAAAACATTTTATTTTTGTTGGCATATGTAATTGTGCAATTAACAAATGAAATTCCAATTCTCACACGAAATTAAATTACATATAAGAAACTTCTTTGCATGACACAACAATATCAAGATTTATAGAAATATGAAGGAATAAACTTATTCACCTATTTTATCGGCAAATTTAATTATGTGCTACAAAACCCAGCAAAACTTCTTATTTTTAAAAATATATATTTCAAAATCAAAGTTTCTAGAATTGCAGTAGAATTTCAAAAATGTAGCTATATTAAAATTTTGGTGTATAGAAATAAATTTTTAAATATTAAAAAACCACAGTATAGAAAACAAAATCTAAGAATCCATATTAAATTATATTTGCGAATAACAAACAACCCCGTAACAAATTGGAATTAGTGCCTGACAAAGTCATAACACATTTTGCAAATAACAAACCGAGTTGACCTCATTTAATAATAATATTTTACAGCACTGAAAATAAATTTCCTAGTCCATACTAAAATTAATATGATGTCGAATTCTACAGCAGCATTTAATTATGATTTGTTATATTAATATAAATTTATTATTTATCAGCTACATAATATTATTTTGACAACACAATTGAAACTTGATGATGAGTAGACTCAAAGACGACATCATTTGCGTTCAATACAATTAAACCTTCTCACGATGTGGCAATTATAACCCTTCTACATCCTTGAAACACAAAAAGTGCTTCATTGCTCTCACGATGTGGCAATGAAGCAAGCGCAAAAAGTGCTTCATTGCACCCAATTTATTTTACTTTTCATTTCAATCACAGCAGAAATTGAACTTTGTGTTGTCTACTTAATTGAAACGTTGGGCTATTTATTTCTGTAAAATTGGAGAAGTCTTACTGTGAATCTTGAAGCTATGCAACGCTAATTACATCACCTTTTTTTAGGCTTTTTTCTGCTTAGTATTGTAAATCTGTAATAATGGAATCTCTCCCAAATCCTTAGTCCAAATGCTCTGTTAGGACCAACTACTGAGGTTTCATTTCATTTATTAATCTTATGTCGGATGCACGAGTTCATTTTTATTTTACTTTTTAAAAAACGAATCATAAATTTGATATACATGTTAAATGTCATTTCTATAACCTTCTGAAAGATGTGATTTAAAAGGAATGGAGTCTAGATTATTTTTTTGTAACTTTCCTTTTTGTTCTGTTTGTATTCAGGTTTGTGTTCAAAGTGACAAAAAAATAAAAAATAAAAGTGCTCTCTGTCTTTTAAATTTACACATTACATGTGAGCTTGCAACCGAGCACAACATGGTTATGTAAGCAAAAATTTTAACAAACCATTTTCACATAAAGAGAAACCCCAAAAAAATGAGTTTGATCAGATATTTGCAATTAAAATTTATTAAAGTTAAAAAAAAAACATTATCACTTGGAGCATTTAAAGAATATTTTTATGCTATCATGCAGCAAACTGCTCTGTTAAAATAATTACCCAAAAATATTGGAGACTGGTGTAGAAGTAGAACGTCGTAAAAACTAAAAAAATTGGAGATGCGGGGTATCGATCCCCGTACCTCTCGCATGCTAAGCGAGCGCTCTACCATCTGAGCTACATCCCCTTGATATTACTTTCGACTAAAATATAAACTAAAAGTTTCTAATAATATAATCGCGAGGCCATATCAGGATAAGAAATCAAACCAAAGCAAGCGCCGCTCCTTCGCGCGCGCGCAACTCCACCTCTCTACCACTTCCAATGGCGAACCTCCATCTAACAGGCCTCACTCCCTTCCTCCACAAATCCAAAGCAACTAGAAGACCCTTTTTCTCCCCTCAATATAAAGCCTTCAAATCATTCTCCTCCGACAACGCCATTAAATTGCCTCCTCCAATGGCCCACAACCAGAACCACCAAATTCAGATCCTTTGCAAACAAGGAAACCTCTCACGTGCACTCAAGGTCCTCCCTCTTGAACCTAAGCCGACGCAACGCACATTCGAATCGCTGATTCTCGCTTGTTGCCAGTTGAACAATCCCTCTTATGGTTCGGTGATTCATCGGTGTATAATAGATTCGGGTTTTGACACAGACCCATTTTTATCTACCAGGCTGATTGATATGTATAGTCAGTTTGGTTTACTCTCTGTCGCCTGGCAGGTGTTTGATAATACTTCCACTAAGACTATATTTGTATGGAATGCGATGCTAAAGGCACTACAAGCAGATGACCAGGCAGAGGAAGCACTATTACTTTTCAGTGAAATGAATTGGACAGGTGTAGAGCTTGACAGTTTTAGTTACTCTTATGCTCTCAAATCTTGCATTGCGTGTTCAGCTGATTCTTCAAGTGCCCCGAACCGGGTCAAACAGATCCACTGTGATGCGGTTAGGAGACGGTATGATTCTCACATCAATGTGGCAACAACCTTGCTCGATTGCTATGCAAAACTTGGGCTCACATCCTATGCTGAGCAAGTGTTTGATGAAATGCCTGTTAGAAATTTGGTGACATGGAGCGCCATGATTAGCTGCTATGTAAGGAATGAACGACCGTATGATGCATTGAACCTCTTTTGTGAGATGATGGTGAGTGGAGACATGAACCTCGCTCCCAATGCGGTTACTATCGTCTCTGTTTTGCTAGCTTGTGCGGGTCTAGCAGCACTCAGTCAAGGAAAAATATTACATGGTTATATTTTGCGAAGGGGGCTTGAATCAGTTCTCTCTGTTAACAATGCTCTAGTATCCATGTATATAAAAGCTGGCAGTATTGTTTTGGGACGCCGTATGTTTGATTACGTAAACTCGTGTAAAAGAGATGTCGTTTCGTGGAACTCATTGATCTCTGGTTATGGAATGTATGGCTTGTATCACGAAGCCATTCAGGTGTTCGATGAAATGCTGCAGTCAGGAGTTACACCAAGTGTTGTCTCCTTTGTTAGTGTTTTGGGAGCTTGCAGCCATTGTGGGTTAGTAGAGGAAGGAAAGAGGATTTTTCATTTGATGACTGAGAAATATAATGTGGTACCACATGTAGAGCATTACTCATGCATGGTGGACTTGCTTGGCCGTGCTGGCCTATTGGATGAAGCTGTGAAAATAATAGAAGAGATGCCTGTGGAGCCTAGTCCGCAGGTGTGGGGCTCTCTCTTGGGTGCATGTAGAAAATTTGGCCATGTAGAGTATGCTGAGTTGGCATGCTTTCATCTTTTTGACCTCGAACCTAAGAACTCTGCGAATTATGTGCTTTTAGCAGATGTATACACAAAAGCACAGATGCCAGAAGAAGTTGATCGAGTCAAGAAGCTTCTAGAAGAACAATCATTGCCTAAACTTGCTGGTTGTAGCTGGATTGAGGTTTTCAACAAAGTCCATTTTTTTGTAACCTTAGATGAAATGAATCCACAAATACAAGAAATCCATTCATTACTTGTAGAGCTTGTGACCGCCATTAAAAGGCATGGTTATGTACCAAATACCAAAGTGGTACTTTATGATCTTGAGCAGGAGGAGAAGGAGAGGTTGTTGTTAAGGCATAGCGAGAAATTAGCACTTGCATTTGGGTTGATTAATGGGAAAAAGGGCGAGGTTATTAGGATAACCAAAAATCTAAGGTTATGCGAGGATTGCCACTCTTTTACAAAATTGGTTTCCAAGTTTGCGAAAAGAGAGATACTTGTCAGAGATGTTAATCGGTTTCATCACTTCAGTGATGGTGTCTGCTCATGTATGGATTATTGGTAAACACACAAAAGGAGAGTTACGTAAAGATCTCTGATTTCATGCATACTTACAGAGACAAATCTAGCTTAAACATTACAATTTCATCAGGACTTCAAATTTAACCGACACAATGCCTCCGGTATCATCCCATTTGTTCATAGATGCTTCCCCAGGGATATACTTGTCATCCTCAGATTTCATTTATTTTTGGTTTTTGCTAAATTTCGTCCAAATTACTATGTAGACTAGAGAACAAACAATTAAGAACCGTGGCTGCTGTTTTTTTTTTGGTTTTATTGGTCTGGCATGGTCCTGGGCTCCTGGCATATACTCTGTTGAATTTAGAGCACCAAAAAACTGAAAAGACCCCGAAACTAATGAAACTAAGATGTGCATGTATCTGACATTACGGGTTCAGTATTGATAATTGATAGGTACATGCACGTATGATTTTGGGAATATATTCTTTACCTGGCTTTATGGGTTCAGGTATCAGAATATTTAACTTTCTCTTTCGTTTATACAATGGTAAATTTCGCAGCAACGGAGGTTAAAAGAAAGCTTGCCCCTGCTGCTTTAAGATTCAGCTTTTGCTACCTTGCTATACACCATATGCATTTTTCCTTATTAATTTAGATAATAACTGTGCACTTATAATCAGAACAGATATTTGTAGCTTTGCTGAGTGAGTATCTTTCAAACTGCTAATAGAATCTATAGGGAAATGGTTAAATACTTTCTAAAGATCTAAGTGTACTCCTCACAAACTCATAATTTACGGTTATGTTTTTGCTGGTATATATGAATTTTGTTGGAAAATGTTTGGGTTTACAAGGTGTATAAATTCATAATTTGATCTAAATAACCAACAAAAATAAATTTAGTCAATTATTAAGGGCATTGCCAAAATTTAGACAACAATCCGCAAAATGAAAACTCTGAACTTAATTTTGTGTGAATTGAGCAGATTGGAATTAATACTAAATGTCAGAATTTGGTGCAGTGCAGTAGCCGTTGCCCGTTGGTAAATTATATTGATAATTAGTTAAGAGAGGGAATCAATTGATAATTAATAGGTGACAGTATATACAAACAAGTCCAGAGGCCATATTCTAAAGCAAAATTTCAATTTGGGCGTGCGAATTTGCAACTAAATATGCAAAAGTTTGAGCAAGTGCAAAGTGGGTCAAAAAAATAAGACGAAATATTTTTTTGTTGATTTTCTTATCCAGTTGTTTCAATTTTCAAATAATGAGGTGCTTGTTAATTAAATTTACACATAAGGATGTTAAAACTTAAAACCGTTCTGATTTTATAGTTTTGAACCAGACCGATTAAATTTGTATAATTAATTCGGTCTTTTTTAAATAGGCTTGGTTTGTTGTGGTTGAACCTTCTCGTTAGGTTTTCTTTTTCTATTTATGTGTAATGTTATATTGGAAGAAAACACATTATTAGTATGTTAACTTATTTCTCAATTTCGTATTACCTGTGCCTGTGCCTGTGCCAATAGACAGGAAAAATATATATTCGAGCAACCATATAGCTTTTGCAATTGTTATGTTTATAATAAATTCAAATAATTTATTGGATTTGAATTTAGATGCCGAGGAATTTTGGTAATTCATTTTTTTATGTGCATGTAGAAAAAATAATATTATAAACATCTAACGGTTTTATTTTGATATTTGAGTTAAAATTTTAAGTTATTAACGTTTAAAAATTGGAGACACGATGGAGGTATTTGAACCCTTCTAAAACAATAGTAAAAGTTTCAAAAAAATATATAAAATTTGGTCTTAAAGCACATTTTAATATGTAGATCAAGTTGAGTGGTTCGAATTAACTGTTTGGACAATGTAAACAGAGATAAAAAGATGAGGTATGACGGTGACACAAAAATAATAGAACATTTTAACCCTAACTGTTCGGTTAATGGGTAAATGTTCTTATTCTTGTTTTGTGTAAACCGGATAAAACTGTTCTCTGATTAGAAGCAAACTGAACCGAAACGAACCGACTAATTGCTCAAACCGGACCGTACGTATTACGTAATAAGCATAACCGCCCACAGGAATAAAATAATTCGTAAATAATCCTGTATAATATTTTCTACACAACACTAACCCCAGTTGGTGCGGTCCCACCAACACATTCCTCTCCATTTCCGATCAGCTAAGCGCTATCTCTCTCATATTCTCTCAATCGCCGACGACACGACACGACATGGCTGCTCCTCTCTTCTCCGCCTTGCGCTCTTCCTCTCAGGTCAACTAATCGATCTCATTTATTTACGCTCCTCTTCCGTTCTCTTTCGCTGTTTCTATTTTGAGCGAGTGTTGATTTGAAATTTCTTTTTTACAAAAGGTAGAGAGGCCTCTTCCCAATTTTCCACGCCGCAATTACCATGTTGAACTCGGAACTCGTGAGAAGGCGGTTCGTCCCTTACTTACCCTTCCTCTTTCCTTTTCTTCACTATTTTATAATTTTTCTTTTCTAAACTCGCTGTTTTTGACAATTGGTGGTCTGGCGAATAGGTTCTGATGATCTGAGATAGATATTGTGTATCGATCACCATTTATGTGATCCCTTTTTAGGACGAATTCACATCCCCTGAGATATCTCAAATTTTTGAGTTGATCTGTGGAAATCCCGGACCGTTCAAATCCTTTATGCACGACTCTCAAAGCACAATAATACTTGCCTCCTTGCATTCTGAATAGGTACCCAAAAAAATTTGGCCGGCATTGGATAAACTGAAAATTTGAGATATCTCAGAGGATACAGACTCTTTTAGGACACTATAGATGCTGTGATTTACCCGTTTACTCTTAAACTGTGTCATATGACTCATATCCTATGTTGGTTTTATCATTTATCTGAAAATTTCGGTTGCATTTAGGTGATTAATTAACTTACTATACAGGTCTTATTCTTTCTGTCTCTCTTTTTGCTTCTATTTTGTTTATTACTTGGTCAATCTCATATGAGATATTCTGATATGCCCCAGATTTTAACTTTTAAGTCTACAAAGTACAAAATTAAAAAAGTAATCCAGGAAATTTTGCATTACCAAGATTAAAATGAATATTCACTGTATGCTCGAGTGGTAGAAATGTAGATTTCTGAAAAATTAAAATGCACATTTATTGTATGTTGGTGTGTAAAACTTCTAACTTGTCCTTTGTCGACCTACATGTTATACAAAACTCGCATGATTTCTTCCCATTGCCTATCAATAAGAGAAACTTCTCACGTGATTTCTTTCCTTTGCATATAAATATTAGGTACTTTTTATTCTTTGTAGTGACAGAAATCTGATTAATTGGTGCATTTTTGACAGCTCCTGGAAGTGGATCCAGCTCTTAAGAAATTCAAATCATACAAAAACAGTGTCAAGGTAGCATCGAAAATAGGGAATGTACTGACAGTTGTCGCTGTTACTGGTATTTCGTTTTCTTCCTGCTTTGTCTATTTTTTTTTTTTTTTTGATATAACTAATTGCATTTGACTCAGAACTGGAACCAATAGGGATGATCTTCTGTATTATATAGCACATTTTTAGGAGTGATTTAACTAAGCTTACCTGTCCAGATATAATATGAAGCAGATCTCAAAAGTTTCTATGTCCAATGTTGCTGTTCATACTATCTGCACGAGTAGGGGCGGAACTAGAAAATTTAGATAGGAGGGACTGAAACGTAAAATGCAAAAAAAATTATTGTGTGGTAGGTGGGATTTGAACCCAAGTCTCTACATTTAAAATGAGGAACTCTAGCCACTAGACTACAAGCACGCATTTTAAATTTCACAAGGGGCTGAACTATATAAAAACTTGATGAAAAAAAAATTCAATTCAATTTCAACATATATAATTAATTTTTTTAAAACCATAGATGCGCCCCTGCGCACGAGAGATAGCTTTTACATGTTTCAAATTGTTAGCTAAAAGAAATATATCAATTGACCTCCTTTTTTCTGATACTCAAAACCAAACTACAATTTTATCTCTGGTTTTTGTTAATATTTGGTAGTTTTATGAGCTCCTCCTATTATTGTAGCCTTGATAAAGGATATGCTTTGTTGCATCTCAATTGAGCATTTGATACAACAATTTTGGCTAAAAGAATTAAAAAGAAATAAGATTTAAAAGTGTTGCCCATTACATATTTTAATTTTTTAACCCTGTAGTGCAAAGTTTCTCCATTTTTCTAATTCCGTTAGTTACTTCTCTTTCAGCTTGCAGCTACCAGTTAGTTGTCAGAGCAATGACCAAAAACTGATAAAGAAGAAGTATGAATCTGATATGCTGTGGCTCAGTGGCTGGATCAAAAAAATAAATTGGCAAATTCGGTCAATTTTTTTTTCATTTTCCCAGATATGTTTGAAAAGCTTTGTTCCCTTTGTAAATGGGGCAAACCTTTAGTTGTCTGGTTATGCAGAAAATTTGCTAGTTTTGAACTTGATAATAAAAATGATCTCATTTTCTTTTTTGTTTGATCATATACAGTTATACCGTTGATATCTGTTTTATTTATTATTGAGGCTGCTCTGGTTATTTCACCTATATTATTTCCCTATTACTCATATTGTCATTTTGGGTCTGTGCTTTAACAAATTCCATTGTTCTGTCATCGGGCCTATAAAGACCATTGGTGCGAGCTTTGATATGAATTCATATCCTCTGCATCAACGCATCCTTTGAGTTTAGATCTGATCCGTTCATTACATGTTAGCACGAATCTTAAAGGTCACGCCGAGCATTACATGCATGGTCTGGATTCATCCAAATTCTGATTGAACGGTCCGGAGCTAAACTCAAACAGTCCATTAGTGTAGAGAGAGCCAACAAGAGTGGTGCGAGCTGTGTCAAACTTTTAGTTGTCCTTTAATCCGAAAAATTGTTAATGCTTTTCTACATGCTAGGATGTAACTTTTCTGATGTACTACTCTTATGTGTTTAATAAAATATATGTTTACGGACGGTTTGATAAAAAAAAAAATTTGTTAATGCTTTTGTTCTGCGGCATTTGTCTCCAATCACTCTGTTGTTTTACTAACAATTATTAAGCTTTTTTTTTTACTTCGTGGTCTTCTGTATTGAGGTGAATTCAGATCCAGCATGGTACCGGACCGTGCCGACATTTTTATTAATATCCAAAGTTAATTACAAATTAATAAATATACTCGAAATCCCTGAGATTTTCGAAAAATGCCCAAACCGGCCATTTTTCTGGCCGGTTTCTTCCTTTTTTTTTTTTAGAGACACTATGAAGAGCAAGATAATGAAATCTAACAATGAAAATTCGAATTTTTTGTTTAAATTTTTTGTTAGATTACTTCTTTTGATTTATAATTAGGATATTTATACTAAATATACTATATTACTTGAAATTATATTGAATTACACTATATTACATTAAATTACGCTACATTATGTTCAATTATGTTCAATTTCGCTAATTATAATGAAATACGGTAAACTACGCTAAATTAGGCTAATTTTGTGCCATCTTTCATAAATCATAAAAAATAGTAAAAAAATTCCAAAAATAGTAAAAATTGGTATTCTACAAGTTCATTATATAACTAATTTACTGAGCTACTTAGATTGAATAATAGAAATGAAAATCTTAATCGGAAACTTCAACTCAAGTTTTGAGGCTCTTCCCTTAGTTTTTTGGCAATTCTGAATTTTGAAATCTAGTATCATAGCACTGATGTATGCGTATTTTCGCAAGCTTTTCGAAAAGTGGTCATTTGCTGAAATCGGACACTCGAGCGACGTTTTATGGCCGTTTGAAGTTTCGTCGTCGTTTTTCGCCTTCTCATATGTAATTTACCGGAATTTACTGTATTTTAGCGTAATTTAACATAATTTAGAGTAATTTAATATAATATAGTGTAATTCAACATAATTTCAAGTAATTTAGCGTATTTTAGTATAAATATGCTAATTATACATCAAAAGAAGTAATCTAACAAAAAATTTAAACAAAAATGCGAATTTTCAGTGTTAGATTTCATTACTTGTTCTTCATAGTGTCTCTTAAAAAAAATAGTTTCTAATTATAAATCACTATGAAGATAAAAGAGAAACAAAAAATAGTTTCTAATTATACATCACTATGAAGACACGCAGTAATTTATCGGAATTTACTATATTTTAGCGTAATTTAACATAATTTAACGTAATTTAATGTAATATAGTGTAATTCAACATAATTTCAAGTAATATAGTGTATTTTAGTATAAATATGCCTATTATAAATCAAAAGAAGTAATCTAACTAAAACTTCGAATTTTCAGTGTTAGATTTCATTATTTTGCTCTTCATAGTGTCTCTAAAAAAAAAAGAGGAAGAAACCGGCCAGATTCTAGCCGGTTTCTGGAGAAGAGGAAACCGGTCAGAAAATGGCCGGTTTGGGCATTTTTCGAAAATTTCAGGAATTCTGAGTATATTTATTAATTTGTAATTAACTTTGGATATTAATAAAAAAGGGGAATCAGTTATATACCCATCAAAACTTTTGAATTTGGATATTTGCCCATATCCTATTCAAATTTGAGATAAATTTTGAATAGAATATGGGCAAATATCCAAATTCAAAAGTTTTGATGGGTATATAACCGATTCTCTCTAATAAAAATCTCGACGGACCGTGCATGTGACCTGAGTTGTCTGCTTTATTCTAGCACGAATCTCAAAGCAGCCCCCATATCCTATACTCTATACTTAAGGATATACTTAATCCTTGATCCAGCGTCTACAGTGTAATGAACAGTGAGACCGATCCCACTGTCAGCTACACATTTTTTTAGCTCCCTCTAATTTTTTTTCCGCCTTCTTTCTCGAAAGTTCCTCTTCTCTCCAGAAATTTCTCCATTCTCTCACCCTCACTCAAATCCTTCTCCCTCCGCTTCACTCTCTCTAGCCGCACGACGAGTTCTTCCTGTCGCCGCTCCGTCGGCCTCCGACCGCGCCGCCGCCTGACGGAAGGACCTCGCAGTGAAGCTCTTCAATTGAGAGGAGTTCGATCTGAGCACTCTGCCTCCGCGTCTCTTTATCACGCTTCCACCTATATTTTCTTCGCTACGTGTCGTTTCAATCAGAGCTCTTCTTTGCTACAGCTGTTCTCTCCACCTTCCTCTGTTTTCTTCACTCCTCCTTCGTCTCCTACGCTCCGCTGACCTTCTTCTCCTCCGCTGGCCTCCTTCCCTCCCTGCGCACCCTCTCCTCCCCTTACCTCCCTCGCACCCTAGCTTCACATTTTCGCCTCTACTCCCCACCCAGCTTCACCTTTCAAACCAATTCCCAAATCTCAGAAAAAGGAAGATCAATTTGGAAGTTCTCAGTGTGTCAGAGATTGAAGAAAAGGTTCGATTTACGTTTTCTTTCTAAAATTTTGATGGTTTTGCTTCTTACTGAGGATTTTTGTATTAATCTTAGACAATCTTTTTTCTCTCTTTGAAGATATATATTCTATTTGTGAATAATCTGAGTTAATCGATAATTGCAGAGATAACAGCTAAAAAGGGCCATGCAGATGTTTTTACATTAACACCTAAAGATATTGCTATAAAGGTACTCATGCCATAAATTACCAATTTTAAAATATGGTACCTTAGTGTAAGGGTCGTCTGATTGTTCATTCAAAAGCGGCCTAGAAGTGGTACCATCTGTGGCAACTTCTAGCAAGAGCTTCTAACATGACATCTGACTATTTAGCTTCAGAATGTTAGTTTTTTTTTTATCAGTAATAAATAAGAAATTATTTTCAGGGCTTTGCAAAAATCTCTGCACTTATTGAACAGAGATATGATGCTGATGTAAGATTATGAACCCCATTTCGCAAATCTGAATTTGGAATTCAGGAAACCCTAATTTAACTGCTATCAGTCGGCAATCCCATTTTCATTGAACTACTCATTTGTTTGATCTTTTTGCCCTTTAAGTAAGAGTTTAGTGTTACATTATGAATAAAATCTAATAGCACATAATAAAATAATATATTGCCATTCGGGCATAAAAGATGGTTTAGTTTGTAAATTATTGGTAATTTTGTCCTATGATCTTATATTGCTATTCTTAAATAGCAAATCTAATAGCACATATAAAATAATATATTGTTATCCTTAACCAGCATGACTCCACAGAAGGGGTTCGTATTGTAAATTACATTTTTTTTTCTTAAACTTCAAAAGAGAACCTAACTATTATCTGCTATTACACATGATTAATTATTACATGCATAAAACAGATACAAGAAGCACCAAGTCTACAAGTTTCATTGGCAGGGACACAACACCAAGATGCTCAGGAATTGCACAGCAACACACCACTGATGATTACGCCAAACGCATTACCATTGATGTGTCTAAGGTATCAATTCCTTTCTTTTGTATTATTTTTCGGGTTATTCCTGAATTCTTAGAAGCTTTGGTCATATTTTTGCTTATATTAAAACCTTTTAGGCAGCTAAAGGTATTGATGTTGCTAGACAAGTGGATACAAGACCTGTTTTTCCTCAGCTTCATAACTTAGCCAGGTACATAAATTTGTTATTACCTTCAATTTTTTAATTATGTTCGTAGTCTTTGTTCTTTAGATTGTATTATTTCTTTTTTATTAATGCGAGCGATGACATAAAAAATCGGAGTAGGAAAAAATAACAAAACAACAATGCAATAATAAATATATGTTCTCATCAGCTGTGAGCTTCCGTAATCACTTGTCAGCTGGTACGAGTCACTACTTATGACTTAAATTTTGCTAATTGAAACATTATGTGCTATAATTGCAGCACATTTTGCTAAATATTAGCTACTACCCTGCAACTGAGCAAAATATCTCATCCAAGAAAAGCTTGGTATGGTTCTAACTTTGATTGAGATTTATTTCTACAAACAATTAAAGATAACTAAATACTCTAAATCTTGCAAGTGTCTGAATACTTATTTACGTAGGTGGTGGTGAGTGGTGACATACAACCCTCTTGGATGGCACCATGCCGATTTCATCGGGATATCAGTAAGTAACACAGTGGTGTTATCATGTTTTTTCAATACCCCTGGTGGACTCTTTTGATATTTTTTTTTTCAGATAATGGCTTTACTATTTTGTAAACATATGGGAGCTCTTTGTTGAAACTCTATGGTTATTTATTATTTTCAAGTCTGGTGATGGCCAACTTGTAGTAAAGGACTCTTAAGTGGAGCTTTTACTTTTTGTGCAGATAGATAGTACCACACTAAATTTAATAAAATTGTATGCAGAGACTTACCTTGGAAGTTTCCTTAAACAGACCCCAAAATATTGGCTTATTTTTCAAGCTTCTGCATCTCCTTTGGGTTGGAATTCATGCTATATTTCCATGCAAACTTCAAAAGGTAGGACTTCACAGAACATTTAAAATAAAATAATTATCTTCTTTTTGCAAAACTACTTCTAATTCCTTTTACTGGAATCTTTCATAATGGAACAATGCATCTAAAGAGTGTAGATCTTCCAAAATTATCTTATCGGGAAGATGACACTATTGAGGTGGGACCCGGGCCTCTAAAAATGGCATTTTCTTCTTCTGATGAGCTTCAAAAGATTACAAATTCTATGGCAGGGGTTAGCCTTCTTCTTAGAATTTTGTCTTTACTTTCTGATGTTCTTCGAGCCATTTTTAATTTCTTATAGAACCTTAATATTATTTAGGTTAACCTGTGCCAATACAACAAAATTATCTGTGGTAACCTCTAGACCAACTACTGGTACTGGCTAAAACCAGGGATGTCTTTCAACACATCAAAATATTACATGGATTCCTGTTATACAAAAAATCTTCACCAATAAGGAAGAAACTAAGTGAATGCCCCTCACACAACTTCACCACCAACACAAATAGATTGCATGAAGAAAATCTCATTTTTGACCCCAATTCTAATTGTTTCTAAAAAATTTCGAACCATCCCTTTTGATCATTTTTCTCCTCTGAAGTAGTGTAACTTTACTTCTGCTGATAACGTTGTAGAATATAACAGGTTAAAGGAGTAATCAGAAATTGATAACAAAGATGTTTGCAAAACAGATACCGTAAATAATTAAGTATAGCATACCACAATTATACTCAACACTAACACACTTTTTACTTTCTGCAGCATGGACAACAACAGTAAAGCAAAGGAAAAATAATTAACTACACCAGCTCCACAAAAACAGTCACATCTTTGTATATTGTATGTATTATTTTGCCTACTATTTAACAGAAACATACACTAGCAATTGTTATGTCAAAAAAAAAAAATGTGTTTGCAAGTACTACAAAGGAATAACAAGCTACTCGGGGGTTGTCACTCCTCTTTTAAACCCCACAAATGAACCAAACACTAAAATTATCCGATGCGAGATTAAATTCTAAATACATCTAAATTGGAACTTTTGTAAATTTCATGTACAACTTATGTTATATATACCTTTTTCCTATATGCTTCTGTACTACATTACTCATCCTATATACTTTATTTCTTAAATTCTCTATATACTTATCCACCTGCCTTGACAATTGTTGCCGAAGCAACGCGAGGCCTGCTGCTAGTTCTAAATAAGCTCCGAAGTGATTTTGGTTCGATTGGGATTTGGGAGTATTCTACGCAGTAGTCCGGATCCTTTGAAGTAACTTAAATTTTGTGTATAGATCCCAACTGTCTGATCACAATCCAATCCAGACCAATCGGGCTCGAGGTGGAATACATATGACTCCTTTAATATTCATGCCAAAGTGAATTGGACGGTTCAGATCTAAACTCAAAATTTGAGTTAGTTTTCAAGTGATATGAATTCTTCTACGCGGTCCCCCTCCTTTCAATCTTAGATGTCCTTGCTTGGTTTAGTTCTGTTTTTTCTCGGTTTTGTAAGAGAGAGCCAACAAGAGTGGTGGCTGGTTAAAAGTTAAAACACATTTCTCTCTCAATTCAACCACCTAAACTAAAATTGTTACAATGCTGAGTGAGGCTACGGTACTATGCATAGCACGGTTGTCCGTGCTACGGCTCAATATTTGAGTTTTCAAAATCATAACGGTCGATCCGAACCGTTCAACGTAATTATAAAATGAATATGTGCTTGCAAATCAAATTTTACATTTTTTCGAATTTTTCTACTATTTTTTTAGATAGGTAGAAAATCACTTTATCTGAAAATTCTGGACCATCCAAAAACAGTGATTTTCTATCTATCTAAAATGAAATAGTAAAAAAAATTGAAAAAATGTAAAATTTGGTTTGCAAGTACATATTCATTTTATAATCACGTTGAACGGTTCGGATCGACCGTTATGATTTTGAAAACTCAAATATTGAGCCGTAGCACGGACAACCGTGCTATGCATAGTACCGTAGCCTCACTCTATAGAAATTATTAATCCTAATTTGGTGTGCTTAGTAATTCACTATAACATTATATTTTGACTCGTTATTCTTCAAATTAAGCCCAACATATGCATACCAGATTTCATTACATCAAATTACAATTAGATGTGTGATCAACAACTATAATCTTAAAGATACAAAACAAACATAACAAGTACCCATCACAATTCATTAATAGAGGAATTATGTTCCCATCACGCTTTGGAGAGGAATTCTGTTCAAATGACTTCGAACAGGTTTCGGATTAAAACAAAATAGTTCATTTCATTATTGAATAGAGGGAAATCATAAAAAGACAAATACAGTTAAATATGTAAATTTTTAGTCTAATTTGCTTCTATTTTTTATATTTTTTGTTTGAATTTTTAACTACAGACATGTGCTCAAACATTGAATGCATCCCAACGACAAACGAACAAAGGTAGTAAGATAAGCAGCACAGTGGCACCAACACCACCCACTGGCTTTAATTCCACCTTCCGGAATGAAATCTTCCTCCCCAAATTCCACAATTGCCACCAGAAAGACAGATTTCTCCGACATTATTTCCCATCTCATCTCCGCAACAGAAAAGTTACAAGCACGCACAAGCACAACGCCACATGACCCCCACAGTCATAAATCATTGCACCTTTTCGACTCACCTCATGCCATTTTCCTTTTCCGGGCACGTACTAGCTAATTCCTTTTCCGGGCATGCGTATTTCAGCCACTTTTTCTTCTGTGCCCCTCAAAACTATTGAATTTGTAAAGTCCTAATCAAATTAGTTGAACCGTTGGTTGTATACTACTGATCCATCAATTAATGTTTTCAAATTGGGAGTGCAAAAATAAGTGAGCCAGTAACTAAATTAAATTAGACTTCTCATAACCAACAAATATAAATGACAATGAAAATTTAGATTGACGCATTGTTTTCGCTTATGTGCTGAAACTAGTAGTTATATTAGTAAAAAATTGTAGCTATAGTGAACTAACCATATTTGTAAAGAAGAAAGAGCTTATTTTAGGGGTGCAAACGGATCAGATAGTGGTAAAACTATATTTGTATTCGTTTTTTATTTCAAATACGAATCAGATATTAGACAAATACAAATATGAATATTAAATAGATATGAATCGAATATTTATAAATATATATATAATTTTTTTATAATATATATCTACTATTAAGATACAAATAATTAAAATATAAAATTATATCCGTATTCGTATCTTCACATATATTCAAATTCAGATAGATATGCGTATCTAATTTTTGAATACAGATGCGGATACATTAACCGATATTATCCTATCCGTTTGCACCCCTAGCTTATTTATTATTGTCGTCACAGTGAGAATGTTGAGTTTGAGAGTGCCGCCAAGCAGAAGTGAGTTTCCTTGCTGTATACTGTATAATAATAAGGGGAGGCCCACTTACTAATGAATTTATTAAATACGAACTAACAGACGAAGCAGCCACCTACTTCTCCCTTTCTTTCTGTAACTACTGCTACTTTACTACTCTGGCCGTCTGGCGCACCACTACTCTCTCCTCTCTCTCTCCCAAGACACAACCGCAATGTCCCCGCTGCTGCCACCAATCCCACCCGCATTGTTTCACCACACGCCATGAAAACCTCCCGCCGCCGCTATCTTTTCCTTCTCCTCCTCCTCCTCCTCCTCCTCCTTACGGCGGTGTCTGTGGAGGCGGCGACGGCCGCGGAAAAGCAGATTCTCCTCGACTTTAAATCCAAAATCAACTCAGATCCAACGGGTGCTCTTTCTTCCTGGACCTCCTCCAACGATCCCTGCCAGAACTTCGCTGGAGTGTATTGTGATTCCTTCGGTGCTGTGCAAAGGATTGTCGTACATCAGGCAGGTCTGGCCGGAGTTCTTTCCCCTTCTTTGTCCTCCCTTCCATCCCTCCAATCGCTTTCTCTATTTGGAAATAGCCTTACAGGTCAAATCCCAGCCTCCTACGCTTCTCTCTCGCTCACTCTCCACAAGCTCAATCTCAGTAGAAATGCGCTCTCTGGCGAGGTTCCCTCTTTTCTCGGCCAATTTATCGGCCTCCGCCTCCTCGACCTCTCTTACAATAGCTTCACTGGTCAGATACCAGAGGAGCTGTTTCAGAATTGTGTGAAGACCCGGTATGTGTCACTTTCTCACAATCTTCTCAATGGACCGGTGCCTGATTCGATTGGCAACTGTACCAATCTAGCCGGTTTTGATTTCTCCTTCAATAACCTTACAGGCCAATTCCCGCCGCAGATCTGTGAGCCACCGGCTATCAATTATGTTTCTCTTAGGAGCAATTCTCTTTCTGGAACTGTGGCCAATAAGATATCTAATTGTGGAAGTTTAGATCTTTTTGACATTGGAAGCAACCTTTTTTCTGGGTTAGTGCCGTTCAATCTACTGAGCCTTGTGAATATAACCTATTTCAATGTTTCTTGGAATAAGTTTGATGGGCAAATTCCAGAGATAAGCTCATGCGGAATGAGATTGGGCTACTTTGATGTTTCGGGGAATACCCTGGCTGGTGCAATTCCATCCGGCATTGCGAACTGTGGCGCATTGCGTTTCTTGGATTTAGGATTCAATAACCTCTCTGGCACAATCCCCAATACAATTGGTGGTTTGAAATCTCTCTCTGTTCTTCGGCTGAGTGAAAATGCTGACATTACGGGACAAATTCCAGCTGAGCTAGGTGGGATTGATCTGCTTCAAGTCCTTGATTTGGGAAAACTAGATCTTTCTGGTGATATTCCGGGGACCATTAGTCAATGCCGATTCCTCCTTGAGCTGTGAGTTGCTTTAGAAACTAATAATATAGATTATTTTAGATGCCAAGAATACTTTGTTTCATGAGTCAATGAAATGTTTTGGTTTTGTTACTCTTTCAGAGATTTATCAGGTAATCAATTGCAAGGAGAGATTCCGAGTAGTCTATACAACATGACGTACCTCAAAATCCTTGATCTCCACAGTAACCTTTTGAATGGCTCAATTCCACCCACAATTGGTGATCTCACTAATCTCGAAGCGTTGGACTTCTCAAACAATTCACTTGTGGGACTCATCCCTCCATCACTGAGTGACCTAATGAATGTGACCTATTTCAATGTATCATATAACAACCTCTCTGGAGAAATTCCTCACCCTGGAATACTTCAGACTTTCAGCGCATCAGCATTTATGCAGAATCCTTTACTTTGTGGGGCCCCATTGAATAACAACTGCCCAGTGAGAAGAGCTTCTTCTCGAAGACTCAGTGTATCAGTTATTATAGTGATAGTTGCGGTGGCAATAATTCTAGTTGGAGTTTGCATAGTTTGTGCCATGAATATAAGCGCATACAAAAGAAGAGGTGGTGGGAAGGTATTAGAAGAAGGAAAAGAAGAAGAAGAAGAAGAGATAATAGCATCAGAAAGCACGCAGCCACCGCCTTCAGTGCCAGCTTCTGGGGTTATTATTGGGAAATTGGTGCTTTTCAGCAAGAGTCTTCCATCCCGGTACGAGGACTGGGAGGCTGGTACAAGGGCATTGTTGGATAAAGATTGTGTAATAGGAAGTGGGTCGATTGGTACGGTTTATAAAGCTAGTTTTGAGAGTGGAATTTCTATTGCAGTCAAGAAATTGGACACATTAGGTCAGATTCGGACCCAAGACGAGTTTGAGCAGGAAATGGGCCGGCTTGGTGCGCTAAGCCACCCCAATCTCGTATCCTTCCAGGGTTACTACTGGTCTAGTAACATGCAGTTGATGCTCTCTGAATTTGTCCAAAATGAGAGTCTCTATGACCACCTCCATGGAACCCTTTACTCAGGTAACAGTGGTGGTGGGGCCCCCACTGAGCTATTTTGGGACAGGCGGTTTAAAATAGCACTTGGTACAGCGCGTGCTATTTCTTATCTACACCATGACTGTAAGCCTCAGGTATTGCATCTCAACATTAAATCCACAAATATATTACTAGATGAAGGCTACGAGGCTAAGTTATCTGATTATGGTTTGGGGAAGTTGTTACCAATTCTTGGAAGTTTTGAATTGGCAAAATTTCATACAGCAGTTGGTTATGTGGCACCTGAACTGGCGTCTCAGAGCTTGAGGTTTAGTGACAAGTGTGATGTGTATAGTTTTGGGGTCATTTTGTTAGAGATTGTAACAGGTCGAAAACCAGTTGATAGTCCTGGCACTGCTAGAGTTGTGGTATTACGGGATTATGTGAGAGAGGTTTTGGAAGAAGGGGTTGCATCAAATTGCTTTGATAGAAGGTTAAGGGGCTTTGTAGAAGCTGAGTTAATTCAAGTGCTTAAACTGGGTTTAGTTTGTACTTCTGAGGTGCCAGCTAGACGGCCGAGCATGGCTGAGGTGGTGCAGTTCTTGGAGTTTGTTCGAACCAATTCCTGATCTGATTTATTTAAACAGAAAAAAAAAATCAGCTTACATTCTTTATTTATTCTTTACTTTTTTCCCTCAATTCATTACATGATTATTCTTTGTTTTGTAATAAGAACATACTCTTGAGTGTTAATTTTGTGGGCTGTTGGTGTTCTTGTTAAGATAATTTCAATTGTAAGGAGTTATGGGTGTGATATCTTTGTGTAGATGCTACTAGGAATAGTTGATACCTAACATGAAACATTTATTTGCTAAAAAAATAACTAGAAATCATGTAAAAAGGTACAAACTGAGTTTTTGTCTTTGTTTGTATATTTGTTTCTGTGTTGGGTATACTCCTTCCAGGCTTGAAACCAAAAGGCTGGAGAGAAACCTTTGATTTCAACATCTACATTTATTCAGGTATGATTTCAGTCCACCCAGGAGAAGCATTTTTCTCTTTCCCTTTTTTCCCCTCCTTTTTGTTAGTCTGCTGAAAGTTCTCGAATTTTACGTTTACTTAAGACGGCTTAGAACTATGTTTTCCATAAGCTTAAAATTAAATTGGTTTCTATTAACTAGGTTCCTTGCGGGACTGAGAAGAATCAAAAGCCACCAAAATGCTCCAAGCCCCATATCTCGCCTCTGCAGGCACAAACTTCAATCTCGGGTGATTTTTTAGTATTCCTCATAATCTGCTAAAACATTTCATAGTAATTTGTTTCTAACAATAACCATGATCCACATTTATTTATTTATTTATATAATTCATTTTTATAACCAGCCTCACAAATGCCACTACGGAGCTTGTCCACCTTGCAGACTTGTTTGTGGAGAGGAGTTTTCTTGTGGCCATAGTTGCAAAGAAAGGTCAGGAGAAAACAAGTCAACCTCAAAGTTGTTTTTCTTTGTTATTTGTAATTATTTATTCTATTTCATGTAATTTTTTTCTATTTAAATTGGAATGTAATTATGATGTGCAGATGTCATGGCCCTATTCCTCCTCCTAATCCGGAGTTCACTCTAAAACCAAAGAAGAAGAAAATGGGAAGAGTCATTGAGGCTACTCCTGGATCAACATGTCCCCCTTGCAAAGAGATTGTTTTAGTCTCGTGCTTTGGCCAACACCTTGGCCAAGAAAGACCAGTATGGCCATTAAAACATGTTTCAGTACTTATTTTATAAGTAGCATTAGGTGTCGTTGAACTTATTACATGTTTGATCATAAGCTTTAAGGTGCTAACATTAGAATTTATCTTTTGTTGGTCGATTTTTAGATGGTCTGTGTTAGCAAGCGACAATTTTCTTGTGAAAATCTCTGTGGAAATCCTCTTCCTTGTGGAAACCATTACTGTACAAAAGCATGCCATGTATTGGAGACTCAGATGGGATCCACATATGCTGAGCCCTGTGAGGATTGTACCCTTCGTTGCCAGAAGGTTAAGCTTTCTTATTTTATCAATTTATCTATCTTACCTTATTTTCTAAGTATTGCACAATTAAAGGGAAATTACTTGTTTTGGAATATCAGGATAGGCCGACTTGGTGTTCACATTCTTGCCCGTTACCATGTCATGTTGGCAATTGCCCTCCCTGCAAGGCCCTTGTAAAAAGATCTTGTCACTGTGGATCCATGAAACATGTATTTGAATGTCTGTATTATAACACATTAACTGCGGAGGAACAACTAAGGGTGCGAACCTGCAGTGGTCCATGCCATCGGTAATTCTTCACAATTTTTAAAGCTTCTTCCTCATCATCTGAAAAGCATACTATTACATGACTCGATAAGTACCTCATGATTTTGAAACTTCAGAATCATAGGCACAGTCTTTTATATTTTAAAAAAGACTGTTGGTTAGGATAAGCAAATATTAAACCTTCATATAAGAAACATAACTGTGATGATCTGACAGTACAAATTTTGTGAGAATCCTTTCGTGTGCATTGTTAGCGTTATCTAAAAGGTCCATTGCTTACCTTCTTTCATCAATGTATTCAGAAATGATGCATGCTTTGCATTTTTTGGCCCACTATGTTTGGCAGTTCCGTTGACAAGTAAATGCATTGAACCTAATTTTTGTGTTCAGGAAATTACCAAATTGCCCACATCTGTGCTCTGAGATCTGTCATCCCGGTCAATGCCCAACAATAGATCTGTGTACAAAAAAGGTTGGTTTGGTTGCTTTACTATTTTTATTTTACTCTTGTTTACTAGCTTTACCCATTGACTAAACCTGAAATACAACAGTTCTGTTGGTAAAGAACCTGTATATCTGCCAGCTGCAAATTGTTACTGCATATACAAGGTTTAGGTTCTTTTAGTACCAAAACAATATTTTAAATTTTAATGTTTTGTAAGGTTACTGTCCGGTGCTCCTGCAACACCCTCAAAAAGGAGTTGATATGCCAAGATGTCCTGAAAACATACAAAAATTTGGGCCGAGATCCAAAGGATGTATCTAAGAGCCATTTCGGAGTTGGTCTACTTCCTTGTGGCGCAAATTGCAAAAAGGAGGTCCAGAAGGATGAGTCGGAGTTGCATCTCCGTAAGACTCATGAGAGCAATGTATGTGATATGTTTTATCCCTTTTCCTTTATTGCCAATAAGTTCTGTTTCATTCTTCTTTTGCTTTGTGTTTTTGGGTTAATTGGTTAGATTTGGTTTGGCCACTTTATTTGAACTTGAGTAAATAGGAACCTGGTGTCGAACCTGTGAATGCGCCAAAGCGCAGGAGGAGACGTGAACGTGGGAAAGAGACGAGACAAACTTCAAAATTTGAGGTAAGAAAGGATATCTAGTTATGAATTGCTAGGCTCAAGTCAAGAGGGGCTGGTATTTGAGCTTTTTACTTGTACGCTCCATCTGACTTTTACAGGCAATTAAGGCCATTTCCATGAGGTGCTTGTGGGTAATGCTTATGATTTTAGTATTCATTATGTGTGCTTATTGGTGTTACAAAGGCATTTTTTGGCTCTCTGATTGGATGAATGAAGTCGACGAGCAAAGACTGAGGAAAATGTCTCCTAGAGTAAACCAATAAAAATATGGTCCTAAGACAAAAATTTGGCCGCTTGGGGTTTCAGAAAGTTCTAAAAAAATTCTTCATTTACCAATTGATAGTTTTGAATGAACTTGTAGCAGCAATTTCTGTAGTGAATTGCTGTTGAGTTGGTACTGAATGGATGCTGTTTGTCGTTGGTTTATTCATTATTGACTGGTTAGGGTATTCTCGGTTTCTATGTTCGTTCGTCTCCCTTAATATTTTTTGGTGATGACAAAATGTGTTGTTTTATAACTATGCTTTTATCAAGCAATTACAAAAAAATGAAATTATTATTAGCACAATCCTCATGAACCATTATTTTGCAGACAATAAAGCCCAGCTGTATGCCTATAGGGCCCACAATGGTAAATTTTGGGCTATAATAGATCGTCAAATGGGACCTAATAATGGGCCTAAGGCTATCGTCTTCAAACGGCTAGATATGGTCCTAATTGCACATAGCAGAACCAGAAATACCTTATCGTAGCTGCAATCTTACAACAACCAGAAATACAGTAACATGAAAAGCCACATCAACCAAAAAGAGATGTTTTAAAAACAAAAAAATATAGACAATTAAAACATGTTTTGCAAGCACCAGATATCGCCAGATTGATCCGACGGTAAATTGCAACATTATTTACAAAAACAGAAGATGCATCTAATACTATATCATCGTAATATACTATGAAATTTTGTATTTAGTAACATTCTAAATTGCATGGGAGAACAAGAAGAAAATTCAATGCACTAGAGAAGCAACAAAATTTCTTTTTTTAACTACGCATATTTAAAAATTAGGAAAATCATCCTTAGTTTACGCATATTTAACAATTAGGAAATTCATCCTTAGTTTACGCATATTTAACAATTGGGAAAATCATCCTTAGTTCACCAACAACAGAACACCAAGTTCCAAAAGAACATTTGCACAGTTACACGAAATGCCTCATATAGATAAGATGAAGGGCACCTGCTTGTATTATCTACCCGTGTCCACCACGACCACGTGATCTAGTTTGCTGCCATAACAATATCAAATAGATAAGTTAGAATTCTCAAAAAATAGAGATATGTTCATTAAACCGCATTTGAATTTTGTCCAAAGAAGAGAAGAAAAAAAAGCTCATACTCTAATATTGGTGCCAGATTGGCCACGGGCACGGCCACGGGCAGCAGGCGGGGGCTGGGGTGAAATTCGCGCTTGTCTTAAAGCAGCATTTTCCGTGCTCTCTGTGATAACTGAATTGTTCTGCCAGCACGACTAGCTCCATCTGTAGCGTCTGTCTCAGACGAGGGAGCACCAGAGCCCTGGCTCTCAGCAGCAGCAGCAGCCGAACCACTCACAACAGAACTTTCTGTGTTCTTGCGAACACTACTAGATGAACTTCCACGCAGCGGCAGCCGTACTATTTTACGAGGACTTTTCTGAACTACAGGAGCAATGACTGGTGTTTCTTCTTTGCTCTTTGCACCCTCATCTGCAATTTCAGCACTCTCGCTTCTCTCATCTGTAATCTCACCTGGCTCAGCTGCCAATTATGGGGCTACCGGTTCTGGGGAAGCCGGTTCTAAGGTTTCTTCTGTGTCATCGGCACGAGTAGGGGTGGATTCAGGGTTGTTGTCGCCTTCTCCAGGAATATCATCCTGTAGTTGATCCGGCTCCTCAGGCAGTTCACCTTCCTCCCTATCATCCCCAACCTCTGATGGTAAGTTTTGCTCAGCTTCGCCCTCCTCAGTTTCTAACGGTTGTTCCTCCTCTTCTTGGTTCTTTCCCTCTAACTCCATCTCGTCCTTGTTAGTTGAATCCTCCTCCCCTGTCGCTTCGATAACCTCTTCTCCACCTTCCAGATCAGCATCCATTTCTTCAGCACTGACTTGTGCGTCAACATTGTCTGAAGGTACCACTGGTATTTCAGGTATTATAACCTCTGGGATTTCAGGCGATGTAGGAACAGCAGGTACAGCAGGCACAGGAGTTGGTTCAGTATCTTGAGAAACAGCAGCTGCTTCTTTGTGTTTCTTTTGAGGGGAGGAGCAGCCTCGGAAATATCAACAGCTGCTTCTTGTGTTGCAAGCTCTTCTCTTGAATCAGAAGAGGCCCCCCGCTTGCGCAAAAGCGATGTAGTGGCTGGAGGCTCATTGGATGATGTTGTGCTAGTCTTGACCTCTTCGGTTACGGCCGATGATGACTCGGCTGCTGGCATCTCGGTATCAGTAGGGGGCTCCTCAGTCACTAAAGCAGGTCTAACCAGCCTTCTTACAGGCTTGCGCACTTCAGTTTTTGTAGAGGCGATCGCTGTTCTTCTTTCCATCAATTTTGCTTGGGGAGTTACTGTCCTTGCCAGTGGAGCAGGTGTAGCTTGACGAGCTGATACAAATAAAAAAATTAATTGGTTAGCACAAATCAGCTTACATGATTATTCTTTGTTTTGTTTTTTTATTTTGTGTTTTTGCGCCCTCAATTCATTACATGATTATTCTTTGTTTTGTAATAAGAACATACTCTTGAGTGTTAATTTTGTGGGCTGTTGGTGTTCTTGTTAAGATAATTTCTATTGTAAGGAGTTATGGGTGTGATATCTTTGTGTAGATGCTACTAGGAATAGTTGATACCTAACATGAAACATTTATTGGCTAAAAAAAATAACTAGAAATCATGTAAAAAGGTACAAACTGAGTTTTTGTCTTTGTTTGTATGTTTGTTTCTGTGTTGGGTATACTCCTTCCAGGCTAGAAACCAAAAAGGCTGGAGAGAAACCTTAGATTTCAACATCTACATTTATTCAGGTATGATTTCAGTCCACACCCAGGACCAGGAGAAGCATTTTTCTTTTTCCCTTTTTTCCCCTCCTTTTTGTTTGTCTGCTGAAAGTTCTCGAATTTTACGTTTGCTTAAGGCGGCTTAGAATAGTGTCCTCCTTGCTGTACCTGCTCTCTTGTATGCTATTAACAACTATTTAAAATTTATAATGCAGGTAGCAACTACAATGGATTTCAGTCAAAATGAAATTAGTTCTTTATTAATGACCCCTTGCATTTATATAGAGATTATATTTTACATTCAAGTTCTTCGACTTTCTCTATATTTCTATTTTACAGATAGGTTCCTAACTAGATACAAAATACTAACACCCCCTCTCAAGATGGGCGAAAGATATCACTAAGCCCATATTGTCACACAATCTAGCTAAATCTACTACACTGAGTCCTTTGGTAAGACAATCTGCCACTTGCTCTCTAGTAGCATATGACTCAGCTCCAATAGTTCACTACTTAGAACCTGTCAATCTCCACATGCTTGGTTCGATCATGTTGCACCGGGTTGTTGGCTATGCTAATTGTTGATTTGTTGTCGCACCACAATTTCATTTGAGCTCCTCAGTCCATCTTTAGCTCTACCAGAAGAGTTTTC
Organism: Carex parvula; assembly: GCA_025461045.1. Lineage (NCBI taxonomy): Eukaryota > Viridiplantae > Streptophyta > Magnoliopsida > Poales > Cyperaceae > Carex > Carex parvula. Next base: position 28,014 of record JAJGRW010002713.1, read on the forward strand.
AGCCACATCATCTCAGCAACTCCCAAGGCCATAGCCCTGTATTCTGCTTCTGCAGTTGACCTCGCTACTGCTGATTGCTTATTGTTTTTCCATGAGACCAAGTTGCCCCAACAAACATACAATATCTTGATGTGGACCTCCTGTCATCGGCACAACTCGCTCAATCAGAATCATAATAGCCCTCAATGTCAGCATGACCATTCTGTCGAAAAATCAACCCCTTTTCTAGTGCACTCTTCAAATACCTTAGGATCTGATACACTGCGTCCATGTGGCCCTTCCTAGGGTGATGCATGTAACGGCTCACCACGCTCACTGCAAACGATATGTCGAGACTAGTGAGACTCAGATATATCAATCGGCCTATCAATCTCTAGTATCTCTCACGGTCAACTGATTCTCCAGCCTCAGCACTCAAATTGAACTTGGGGTCAATTGGAGATACAAACGATTCTTCAACGATCTGTTCCTTCTACTCAAATTCTGCAGATCGCGGCCCACCGATCAGAGGTTCCTGAGTGTAACTGCTATGGTCCGCCTTTAGTTTTTCTGCCCATTTCACTGCCCTTGCTGCCCTTTTCTTTTCCTTCCTCACTGAACCAGTCTGAATCAGTGTTGTTGGACGGAAAGAATATTTGCTAAGCAAATAATCGGCTTCGCCAATTAATTAGAAAATTCATTAACGGTTTGATCAGCTGATTAATCGGCACGGACGTTTTTTACAACAGAACTCTTGAACCCTCAAAATACAATTATTTTGTTTTCGCCAAATTCAATCTGTGCTCGCAACAGAAATCAACCCTCGATGGCCGCGATCGCCGCTTCCTCCACCACTCCACGCCTCCCTCCGATCTCATCTCTTCCTCCTACTCCG
>JAJGRW010002714.1:0-98840 GCA_025461045.1 Carex parvula
AATTGTTTTATGCCAAAATTATGATGCACAATATAAGGGTTAGATCAGTAACATGTGAATATACAAACAGGTAGTATTAAGGAATTTTAGGATATGAGAACAAGTAAATATTTCTAAATAGATATATGTGTATTTACTAGGTTCGACTTTTGAAGATTTAAGAGACGTAAGAGACGACTAGGAATTTACTAATATATCAGGTACGGGTTTCCTGGACATTGTCAAATTGTTACTTATAGTTTTGTTTGCATTTATTTATTTATGAAATTATTTATGTTGGATCGAATGATCCCTTTGGCTTTGTTTAGAATACTAGAATAGGATTATTCGTTTGATCAACGGACTTATACGATGTGTTGTGTTTTGTATGACTTTTGTGTGAGTAAATAAAACAAATGTGGAATGTAATGGATAAGTTAAAGGAAAGGGACCAATATGCGTTGAACGCATGTTGGAATGTATACATTGGGTCTAGTGTCCGACTGGACCCGTCGTTAACGTGGCATTGGATGGACTTCCCATCATGGTTCAATATTTTGTGGTGGTTCAAGTCCCCGTTGAGTGAGACAGTTGAACTAGTGGTGGTTCGAGTCCCCCTAGTGAGACGCCAATAGCTGGGGTGGCTCTAGTCCCCCTAGTGAGGCAAAGAAGATCTAGTGGTGGTTCGAGTCCCCGTCTGGTGGCACGCCAAAGATCTAGTGGAGTTTTAGTCCCCCTGGTGAGGTAGTTTAAAACTTGAAAGATAACTAAAGAAGTGTGTGTGTGTGTGTGTGTGTGTGTGTTTCAATATCATATTTTGCATTGCATGTGAGGATATAATTTTAATATCATATTTTGTGTTTATAAGTGAATTTGACAAACTTCGGAACTGAAACTAAATCATGTACTGAGAGACTGTTTGATCTCTCACCTGCTCCACTTTTATGTGGCTTCCAGGAAATGACGAGGACGACAATGACTACAAATAAATGGGACGTGGATCAAGAAGTCTACGAGCGGAGGTAATGAAGAAGAGGCGCCTAAGGAAAGATCATGAGTAAGCGCAAGTGGAAGGATCCATGCTTTAATTAGATGCCACTTATGTTCATTTTTAATTTTGTATGTTTATTTTTCAATAAATTTGATACACTTGAACAGGCATGGAAGTGGTCATTTCACTAGCCATGTCTACCACGATCGTTTGTAGAACCCATTTGCTTATGAAATTAATGTGGCATTTATGGATGTTATTGATAGTGCATCTGATGTGTATACGCCTTACGTAGAAATATGTGACGGATTGTCTCGGGGTGTGACAGTTATCCATTATTGTCTAAAAATGAAAAGCTGATCACCCACAGATAAAACATGTTAGTAATAGAATTTAAAGCAAGCATATCTCATAAAATGTATATGTATGTTGTATGTTTTGTTGAATTAAGAATATATGTATGTTAAATTAATGTTGAATATATTAATTGTTCAGTATGTTGAATGTTGAATGAATATGATTGATTTATGTATGCTTTGATGTTGAATATTATTGAAATATGGATGTATAATATTAATGATATGTTGAATGACTAGCAACTATGGATGCTAGCTAATTATAAATCAAATTTCAAAAACAAATTTGAAAAATTGAAAGACCCGGACTTGTTCTTGTACTGCCAAAAGTAAATAATTAGAACCTAGGCGATGCAGCTACATCAATTGAGCCGATGGTGTTCTCCAGATATAAAAGGGTGAGTCCTTAGTAATTTTATCTCCCAGCCGTCTCTCTCTGAGCGAATTTAAAGCTAGCAGCCGCTTGTCTGTGCGCGAATTTAAGGTGCTATACGATCAGCAAGCCACATTAATATCAATCATTTGGATTTATATAAGGCGTCACCCCCCTTCACATTACTCTCTCAAGGTTAATATTTTTGTGATGTATTTATTATTTTTTTTGTTATTTTGTTAATTTTTTTTCATTTAATTTTCTGTTATTTTATTATTTTGACTGAATTATTGTATTGTTTTATATTGTATTGTGATCCATATTGTCCCGAACATCATGAATTAGGTTGCCTATTTTTTTTAGATCGATGCCCGTTCAAAATTAATCCGATAGGGATTAATTTTGAATAGTTCTCGTTTTGAGACCGCTCTTTGAATGCTTTTTCGTCTCATCTAGAATTTGATCAAATGTAAGCTGATTTAGTATCTAAGAAAGATTCGGGTGCATTTCTCCTTATTGTTCCCATAAGTACGTATTGTTCCTTTCTGTGTCTGAATGGCCAGAGGTGGATCTTACGCGTACTTGGGGAGCATAGAGGAAATGTTGCCGAATTTTTCGTAAATGCTAAATCTGCTTACATTTGTTCACTACTAAGACGTAGCATTCAAAGTGTGGTTTGGGATTTTGCACCGGCCCACTATATGTAAGCCCTAAATGGAAATGCCAAGACAAGTACCTAATCTTGTTCTTATTTTGTATTTTTATGTGCATATATGGATCGGGATTGGATGTATGAACGACAACGTAATAGTCCTGAGTTTATAAAGGGTGTTGATCGTTTTATAAAATTTGCTGAGAAAAATAGGGAAAAGAAGGGTTTAACAACTTTTCTTGTCATTGTCGATTGTGTTGTAATATTAAATCGTTCGTTGACTCTGCAGATATTAAAAGTTGTTTGATTTGTGATGGGTTTAAAAATTGATAAACACGTCGGATATGGCATGGTGAGGGTACCGGAGAAATTGGTGATGATATTGGGGAAACAAGCAATGATACTGGTAATTTTAATATTGATTTTGAAATTGCATCTGAGGTTTTTGGTGAGGAAAATAGAAAATTGGTGATGAAGTTGGTAATGAAAAAATTGGTAGTGAAATTAGTTGTGATGATTATAATTTACACATAATCATGATCACAATGATGACAACTTTGATGACATGTATCTTGAGGTTGAGCAAAAATTTACGGAAAAGGATACAAAAGTTTTTCAATGAAATTTGAAAGTGATCATAAACGACAATTATATCCCGGTCGTACGAGATTTACAAAATTACAAGATGTTTTGAGACTGTATCGTTTGAAGGTGAGTAACGGTTGGAGTGATAAAAGTTTCAGTGAATTATTAGATCTCTTTGGAAAGATGCTTCCGCATGACAACGAGCTCCCAAATTCATGTTACAGAGCCAAACGAATGCTGTGTCCATTGAGTCTGAAAGTAAAAAGAATACATGCATGTCCGAATGATGATAAGTAATCTCTTTCTTTCTTATGTAAGTAATCTCTTTCTTATATTCTAATGATGGTAAGTAATAGCTGGTGTATATATCTTCTTTTTTAAAAGTATTCAAACTTTAATTGACATGATAATTCAAAGAAACTCGAAGCAGTATCTTTTAAATAAATGGTAAGTTGAAATTTTTAGTAATAGATAAAGTGAGCGAGATATATTTTGTATTTACTTCAATAGTAAATTAAAAGATGCAAATCTACTTTGTCATCTCCTATTTTACAGCAATCAACGGGAGAGCATTAGAACCAGACCCTACGGTAAGGACACCACGAGGCAAACCTTACACTCGACCCTGCACTTGAAGAATGTATAAGTGTGGTATTTATCCTCGTCCTGCCGTGCCGTAGAAGAATGATGCCTGGTTACATGAAAGAGTCAGAGCAAGAACAATGCAACAACCTATTTATGTACGTGTATAAATAATAAGTGAGACTTGTGTATGTGCGTGGTTGATCCACTGTCTGCTAATTTATTAATTATACTGAGTCATGTAATAAAATTGAGGGAAAAAAAATGCAGACCAATCCTTTGCCACCCTATCCCTATCCCTATTCTAAAGAGAGATAACAACCACTTGAGTCAACTAGTCCAACAATCTAAAATCTCGCTGTTAAGCTACAAAATCTTCCAAACAAACTTGTTGATATATTAACAAAAGGACAATTTTATTGAAACTTCACTTTGACCAGATGGCAACAGTGAAAATGAAATCATTGAAAAACATAAACAACAGGACATGACAATGCGTAGAAATTTGGTACAAACCTTATTGTTGGACTAGAATTGTATTTGTAGATCACGACAGATATATAACAGATGTTCAACTACAACAAAAATAAACATTTCGCAATAATAGCAAAAAAATATAAATATAAATTATAAAAAATTGATATTAATAAATCTGTATATTCTGTTTGATATTTGTAATCCTTAATTATTAAAAAAGCTTTTGGACTTATTTATAAATTTTGAAAACATAGGGGTTACTTTTATATTGCTTATGAAATTTGTGTTGTACTTATCTCTAATACGGACTTTTTTTAAGGTTTAAAATGTAAAATGCAAAACTTAATTAAAAAAAGAAACTAACGTGGCATTGTAGCCACGTGGCTAGCACCATGCATGTAAAAAATTTGACCGCCGTAAATCCCCTTGAAAACTTCCCCCTCTCATTTAATTGATTCGAAAAAAAAACGAAAATGAAAGACAAAAAAAAAGAGAAAATTGGAGAAAATGAGAAGAAAATGTTTTGATCGCTATCAGGTAATTAGATTTTTCTATAATTTGTGTTTTCAATTTGTACTGTTGAATTAGATGTTTGAATTGGGTATCAGATTATGAAGCATATTTAACAGGACCTGCATATTTAACGGGATAGCGGGTCTGAGGTTCGAATTTGATTTAGTACAGTGAAAGAAAGAAATTATATGTACTTAGAGAGCTTAATGTAACATAAAATTAACACAAATGTGTACTTTTCTACACTGAATTATTACAGTGAAAGAAAGAAATTATATGTACTCATCAACGGAATTAAAACCAAAACTGAACAAGCCGAACAAAATTTTGGTTTGCTCGGTTCAACCGAAATATGATGATTTATTATAAAAATAAACATATTTTGTTAACATTTTGAATTTTTTATAGATGGATTTAAAAAATTTGTTTGGTTCGGTATAACTTGTTTTAAACCGAACCTAGCAATATACAGTATGTCATAATTTTTTAATTTGTTTAATTGTTTGGTTCAGATGTGGGATGGGTTTAAGAATTTCGGTCGGTTGGACCTAACCAGTTTAAATAATTTTGGTCAGTTCAGTCGGTTTTAAAAAAAATACCGAACTGATCCATTTAACTGGATAAACTAAACCGATTAAACCAAATCAGTTTAAAACCGATTAAATTAGACCCGATGAACACCCCTACCCACATCAGGACAAAAGGGGGGATATCCAGGACAAGGCAGCCGCAATCTTGGACACGCACATAACACCAAGCCACATATCTGGCAGAGCACGAAGCGAATCAGTCTTCGATTATTAACATTTGGTTATTACATCTAAGATAAAATAATTTTATACATATATATATATAGAGAGAGAGAGAGCTGGGCTATGGTGAGTTGTGAAGTAAGATGTCATTTTTACTTCACGCTCATATTTCATTTTGAAAATCCAAACAACCGATCCGATCCGCTCAACATGTTCTCTATATTGGAATGTGCTTGGAGACTAAATTTTACATTTTTTGGAATTTTTTTACTATTTATTAAGCCACTTTGAAAATCGCTGATCCACTGTGAACAGTAAAAAACAGTAAAATTTTGTGGACCAACGGATCAGTGATTTTCAAAGTGGCTTAATAAATAGTAAAAAAATTCCAAAAAATGTAAAATTTAGTCTCCAAGCACATTCCAATATTTAGAAAAAGTTGAATGGTTCGGATCTGTTGTTTGGATTTTCAAAATGAAAATATGGCGTGAAGTAAAACAACGTTTTACTTCACAACTCACCATAGCCTATCTCTCTCTCTCTCTCTCTCTCTATATATATATATATATATATATATAGAGTATGGCTAATTTGCTTCCCAAAGTATTTCGACCGCTTACGGGGGTATATCTTAGTATTTGATGTTCAAACAATAAATCCAAACTATTAGATATTCAATCTATATTAAAATGTACTTGGAGACCAAATTTTACATTTTTTGGAATTTTTTTACTATTTATTAAGCTGGTTTGAAAACTGCTGCTTTTCGATGCTGCAGAAATTTAATAAAAACAGCGGTTTTCAAACCAGCTTAATAAATAGTAAAAAAATTTCAAAAATGTAAATTTTGGTCTCCAAGTACATTTTAATATAGATTGAACATCTAATGGTTTGGATTTGTTATTTGAACATCAAATACTAAGATATGCCCCCATAAGCACTTCATCGAAATGCTTCCGGAAGCAAATTAGCCATACTATATATATATATATATATATATAGAGCTGGGCTATGGTGAGTTGTGAAGTAAGAGGTCATTTTTACTTCATGCTCATATTTTCATTTTGAAAATTCAAACAACCGATCCGAACCGCTCAACATGTTCTAAATATTGAAATGTGCTTGGAGACTAAATTTTACATTTTTTGGAATTTTTTTACTATTTATTAAGCCACTTTGAAATCACTGATCCACTGTGAACAGTAAAAAACAGTAAAAATTTCTGGACCACCGGATTGGCGATTTTCAAAGTGGCTTAATAAATAGTAAACAAATTCCAAAAAATGTAAAATTTAGTGTCCAAGCACATTTCAATATTTAGAACATGTTGAGCAGTTCGGATCGGTTGTTTGAATTTTCAAAATGAAAATATGAGCATGAAGTAAAAATGACCTCTTACTTCACAACTCACCATAGCTCAGCTCTATATATATATATATATATATATTTATGGTGTATAAATTAAGTAAAAAGTAGGGATTTGTATGAAGCTTTAAATATTATTAAGGATATATAAATATATATATATATATACACACACATATATTTTTCTCATTTTGTCTAAGATACAGTCAATAAAGATACACAAACTTCTAATATATTCAATAAATCTTCTACTACATACAATGTATCATTTACTATAACTAGCAAAACATGTGTTACGATTTGTACGAAGCATGTAACGTGATATAAAGAAAATTTATGAAAATGAGTTGAAGAAATTTTCCTTCTTCAATACCACCAAACTAATACAGAAATAACATTTTATCCATATCTTCAAGGAGTTTTTTTTCATTGAAATCATGTCTTTTGTTCCAATAAAAAGATCTGAGAATTCTAAGCTAAGTTTTAAACCATGTTTGAAGTTATTTTTGGTTGTTCTAAAAGTGCACAACACAATATGATTCAAATTTGATTGGAAAATTACCTGACTTGTGTTATGTGTAGAATTTAGTTGGATCATGGATTGATTAATTAACTGAGGGCATTTTGAAATCCGAAAAAAACAAACAAAAAATATTGGATTGACTATTTTGTTCTTGGACTATTGATGTATTAGTGTGGGCCTCTCTGGGCTGAGATATGAAAGAAAACAGAGGTCGAACTAAGTAGACAAAAAGGCACGGGCTGGGCCACTGATAAAGGTCCCAATTGGAATGTATGGAATAAACCAATAAAGGAAAATAACAGAACACAGAACCAGGCTCTTCCAGTGCACCTCATTCATTTTGACTAAGATCAACAGAGTATAATAGACACTATTCAATGAAAAAGATACCAACTGAAAAAAAAAGACCAGATAAGAAGAAAAAATTTGTCGTGCGATAAACAAATTAAAATCGGAAACAAAGATTTGTGGAAACTTTACTCAAGTAATTGGTTGTATAGATGAACAAATTAATTTGATTAGTTCGGTTCAGTCGGGTGCACTAATGGGTTGGGCCCAGCTGACCCGCATCTGCTTGACTGCTTGGTATCATTTTCTTTACAATCGGACGCCAAACTTGGAGATAAACACTTAAAGTCCATACAAACTATGTATGTAACTCTACCATATCTAATTGTAAAGGGAAAAACCAAGTAAATTTACTTTTTTGAGGAAAAACATAGGCCAATCCATTGCCACCCTATCTGATGGAGAGAAATGTCTTCAGTCAACTAATCAAACAAATTCAGATCACAATCATTGTCAAACTACAAAATATGTTGACTAGTTTATGCAGTGCCAAGAATTGGAAAATGAACCATAACTAACGACATGTGTGCTGAAAAGTTGCATTCACCAGAGGTAAACGGAAGAGATATCATAGTAGAAAGGTCTAGAAGTTTAAATAAATCGGATAGGGACAGATAATAGCCAAATAGTATCCATATCTATTTTAAATTAATTGCAATAATTGCCTTGGAAAGTCTATATGTAGGAATGAATCCTTGGAGGGTACCAGCTTCATCATAAACAAAGAAGGATAAAATAAATTCCAAAAATGTCAACAACAAAGGCTCTCCCAGTTCTCTGCATTATCTTCTTATTTTTCACTAGCTCTCTCATATTGCCTAGTACCGATGCTAGTCGAACCCTGGAAGAGAGCAAGGATGGTAGTAAGTAATCTCTGTCTTTCTTAATTAATTTCTGGGGTATTCTGTTTTAAATTAGGGAAGTATTCGTACGTTAATTGAATTATAATTTAATGAAACTTGAACCTGTATCTTTTAATTTGCTCCTAATTATTTAAGTGGCAAGTTAAATTTTTAGGAATAGATAAAGTGAGAGAGAAATCTTCTGTGTTTCTTTCATTAGTAATTAAATTTAAATTACAAATCTACTTTGTCATTTCAGCACTCAGCCCGAGAGTATTAGAGCCAAAGCCTTCGGGTCCATCAGGCAGGCCTTACACTAGACCAACGTGCAATAAGTATTATAGAAAAAATTGTGTTGCTCCTCCTGAAGCAAATTAAGCCCTAGAAGAATGATGCCTGGTTACATGAAAGATTAAGAGCATGCAAGAAGAATGCAACAACGTATTTATGTACTTGTATAAATAATAAGTGAGAATTATATATATGCATGTGCTGAGAAGGGGATTTCATAAATTAATTAATATTGTAATGGGTACAATTAATAGTTACATAGGTTTGTGCCAATGCAATCTACATTGTTTGCATGCAGTAACAAGGAGAGTGGTCAAGCAGCCCCACTTGACCCTAATTTTATTATCTTTAAGTAATTATGTTGGTTGAAATAAATAATTTTGATGGATAATAGACTCTGCTGCACCTCACCTCTGTGAATGATTCTCTACAACACACAGAATTTTGAAATAGTAAAATTACTTAAAATTAATTCTCTATAATGGTCTGTTCCCCTGTTTCTCATGTTATGATGTAAAAACAAATTTAAGTAAACTACAATTCATTAAATTATTAAAAAAAATTAGTCAGTATATATAACAACCGGGGCTGGTTTGTCTATATTATCATATCCTACCGGATCAAACCAACACTGCAACCAATAAAAAGATTAATGACTAATGAGATCAATACGCCTAAATTTGAAATAATAAACAATAGGTCAGTATAAAGTAGTAAACCAATTTCAATATACCACAATAAGCAAAATCAATAGAATATGAGGTGCATACCCAACGTATATTGCACCCGAAATGTATCTCCAGAAGATAAACATTCCAATATTCCAAAAAAAAAGTGCTAAACTTCTCTAAAGAAGGTGTTGATTGATAATATTTCCTCAAATTGATGTTGAGGAAGGGTAAAGAGGTTCACAGGTTTTCCCATCTCTTAGACAGTACGCACGTCCACACCACTTCCTTTGTCGTAAGCATTCCTAAGATTATGAGAAGAATTAAGTTGGGCAAATTACTGATGAAGTCACAATTTCTCACCATTGCGATATCAATTAGATTACGGTGTGAGTGAAAGCAAGAGGGGAGTGATCAAACTCTTTTTTTTTTAGAACTTGACAGCGAAGAGTTGAGTCGAACTCAATATTGGATTCGAAACCCTAAGAGAGAGAGCGAAGGGGGAGAAAAGAAATAAAGAGGGAGAAGAGACCGATGAGTTAAGAGTTATTTGATTAGATGTGGAGGTGATGAAATTGCTAGTTATTTAATAATATTGATTTCCCTCTCTCCGCCTGATTGAGGTTTTCGAGTCTTATAGCTCATCATAGTTCCTCTATGTGCCATCACGTTAAACCTCAATAGAAAATCAAGATTGCACACGAGGGGGAAATGAAGATGAGGGACAAATACTAGATCAACACCAATCAGAGAGAAAAAAAGAGAAATGAAGAGAAAATGGAAAGATAAATTAAGGGAGGGTGATTGACTTAAATGTAGTGAGTGTGTGTGAAGAGGCGGTTGATGGGTGAGAGGTGCGAATGAATGGTATACAGCTTGAACTAAAAAACAGTGTTTGGTAATTGAGCAGAAGCATACATGCACTCTTTAGGAAAAACCGTGAACAAGTAGTACATACGTACATGGTTCAATAATAACCAACCGTGTACAAATATTGGTGACTTCCGGACACGGTTCGGTACTAACGGCTGTGTGTGTATGTTGGAGTTTTTTCTCGCGTTAGCGCCTCCTCCTATTACGCACTGTTAATGTGTAATTTTTTCGCATCCGTGTATATGATATGCCATGTATGGTCGCTTTTTCTATATTAGTGTGTGATCTGTGTTGGGATAAATATAGATTCAGATAGTTAAAAAATTTAATCTAAATAAATTAAATTAAAATGGAGTTATCCTGATTGTATTAAACACTGTCCTTAACTGCGCGCATTCCATCTCTATTGTATAAGACGTGAAACCGCAACAAAAATAATTCGGGATTGTCCTCTTTGGCACAACCATATATAAAAGCGATCCAACAGTTGATTGGAATTTAATAACATTGATATAAAATTGAAAACGGGGAATAAATCAAAGAGACTCAATCAACTATTTAAGTTAAAATCAGAATTAAAAATAGCAGGAGCGAATTAAGGAATGAAACCGAGAGAGGATATCAAATAATGTCTTTGAATTAATTTTCCTAAAACAAAGTTCAAAGAAAAATAAAATTAAATAATTAGATATGGAATTTGTATTTTAACTCTCAAGTTTGTGAGTATTACAAATTGTGATGTAATTCCGAGTTTTCCAAAATTTAAGTTTCAGCAATTTAGAATTTGCATATGTCACACCCCCACCGCCGGACCTGGGACTTGACAACAAAGGTACCGTCGCATTCATCTGTCCTACGTTGCAAACAAAAACACAGGCCGAAACAATACAGAGTTAGCAACAAAGCTCAGTAACTGGTTATTTAATGCCGCGCTTCTCTATAATTGGCTTATTTTATACCACTAGACCACTGGTGCTTTTGTTATTTTCACTTTTATTAATACTACATAATATCTATTAACTATATCTTAACATTGTAGATCGGGTGGATCTACGGATCAGTGACAGAAGAAGTCTTAATGGGTTTCAAGATGCTCTGCAGAGGTTGGAAGCTAGTCCGTCTACTGTGTGCCTGTTCGACCGCATTCAAGGATCTGCTCCGATAAATCTCTTTGACAGGTTGCACCAGGTGCTCCGGTGGGCCCTGGGCTCAGTCGAGATTTTCCTCAGCCGGTATTGCCCTCTCTGGTATGGCCATGCCGGTAACCACAAGTGTCATGAATGGCTCGCTTACACAAACACCATTGTGAACCCTTTTACTTCTATCCCTCTTGAAGCGCATTTAAATAAGTCTTACTATCTTATTATTATTTTTTTTTATATATCGTCCAGGATATTAACCACAATAAATCTAGGTCCACCATGATTAAAATATTTTTGAAAAAAATAACAGCCACAAAATTAATTAACAAACAAACAAATAATCACAATTAAATAATTAACTAAATCAATGTGCATCTCTTCATTGCTGAGCAGCTGAACAACCTGGCAAGCATCTGGTTCTTGGCACCTTTCCTCTCAATCATTGCAACAGGCGTACTGGAGTTGCGATGGAACGGTGTAAGCATAGAGGACTGGTCGCGCAATGAACAGTTTTGGGTTATTAGTGGTGTCTTAGCCCACCTCTTCGCTGTCTTCCAAGGCCTCCTAAAGGTCTTAGCCGGTGTCGACACCAACTTCACCATCACATCCAAATCTGCCGGTGATGATGACGATCACCATGCTGATCTGTACCTCTTCAAGTGGACCACCTTGCTGGTCCCACCTACCACTCTTATAATAATCAACTTGGTCGGCATTGTTGCCAGTGTTTCCGATGCGATAAATAACGTGTATGGCTCGTGGGGTCCCTTGTTTGGAAAACTGTTCTTTGCATTTTGGGTCATTATTTATGCACTTGTATCCTTTCTTGAAGGGGCTTATGGTGATGGGGAGGCAAAACAGGACTCCGCCAATAGTCGCACTGTGGTCGATCTTGCTTGCTTCAATTTTCTCGCTTGTTTGGGTCAGGATCGACCCGTTCTTGCCGAAAGCAAAGGGCCCACTGCTCAATCCTTGTGGGGTGGAATGCTAAACTGCTATATGTTAGTTTTCTTGGTTTTGTTCTGAGTACATGTTTGTGTTAAAAAATGATCAAAGTTGTTGTGATTAGCATTTTCTAAAAAATAGTTGTCTGAAACTATAATTGGCATATTTCTCTATTTAGATTAGTAGTTAGAAGCAGTAATTGGAACATCCCTATAGCATAGATAATTAAGGAATGTGTTAAATTTAGAATGTTGTGGAGGTAGTGGAGATCTAAAGATAGATTTTGTATTAGCTATATTAATCTTGTATGAAGTAGATGAAGTTTGTAACAGCAGAAAATATAGAAAGTGAATGAATAGCTTCTGTTTTTGAGCAGTTTAGAAAATCAATTATTTTCCTTTTGTGAAACAGAGAGTTTTGTGTGAAACAGAGAGCAAAAGGCTGCTGCAGTCAGCCAAGTTTCCAACAATCATTGGTATCAGAGCAGAGAACAAAATAGTGAAGAACAGTGAATTTCCACCTCAATTCCAGCAGCGATACCAGAAGAATCAACAACAATTCCAGCAGGGCCAGCAGTCCGGCAAATTGCAAAGAAAAGATGTGCAGTGCTATTATTGCAATAGGTTCGGGCACTATCAAGTAGAATGCTACAAGAAAACAAAGGGAAAAACAGCAAGCATGCTATGAAGAAGAAAAGAAAGAGCAACCCACGCTTTTCATGGTGTATGAAGAAGGTGGCAGGCAAAGATCCACAACCTTTGAAGAAGCAGCAGGAAATGAAACATGGCATCAAGAATTGCAAGAAGAATTGGTAGCAGCAAGAACAATGGAAATCAAGCGTGCAAGTTCTGAAGAACAGAAGGCTGACATTCTGCTGAAGGTATTGGCAAGAGAAAAGTTTGAGGAATTCAGAATCAAACATGGTATAATCAATTTTGAATTAAGGGGGAGTGTTAAAAATTAATTCAAATTGATTAGAGCATGTACGAATCAGTTTTTACCAGCATAAAAACTGCATGGGTTATGTTAGGCATTGGTTATTTTAAGCATAGTTATTTTAGGACTAGTTAGCGTAGTGGTTAGCTATTTTTAGCATGTTGTGTAGTGGGTGCTTAATTTAGGCAAGTTGTGGGTGTTTATTTTAGGAACATTGTATTGCTTTAATTACTGCAGAGCTCTATGTAATTGAGTAAGAGAGAAAGGAAATAAAGCGTTGTTTATGTTCAGAAAAATATTATTCTCTCTTCAATCTTTTGCATACCGGCACAAAGTAGTTCAGTATTGCTGAGTTTATCCCAACAAAATGGTATCAGAGCCGATGGTATGGTGCGACAAGCAATTGATGGCATAGTCGATTCGCAATTGATGGTAGAGTCGATTGGTGCGCAACTTTGAAGAATTGCAGCAACAACAACCGCTAAAGAAGCATTGACAACCTTGATCGAAGATGGCATTTCAGGGAAGTTCATGAGTTGTGGCCATCAAACGGCAAAGCCTATGTGGAGATCTTGAGAGCCACATCCGTTGTCAACAAAATTCAAGTATATGGTGACAAAATGTTAGTGCAAACCATGGTGGCAAAGGTGCTGAGAAGCGTAGCACCAAATTTTGATCACGTGGTGGCAACAATTGAAGAATCAAAGGATCTTTCAACCTATTCCTTTGATGAACTGATGGGATCACTACAGACCCATGAAGCAAAATCTAGAACAAAGGAGAAAGGTGATGAGTGGGCGTTCTACAGGAAGGAGTCCTCTATAGGCAAAGGTGGACGTGGCCATTGTAGATTTGCCGAGTTCTTGTTTCAGCTCAACATAAAAGATGTCCAGTGCTTCCACTGCAAAAGATATGGGTATGTGCAAGCCGATTGTTTTAGAAAACAAAGGGAAGAACAGCAATCATGCTATGAAGAAGAAAAGAAAGAGCAACCCACGCTTTTCATGGTGTATGAAGAAGGTGGAAGGCAAAGATCCACAACCTTTGAAGAAGCAGCAGGAAATGAAACATGGCATCAAGAATTGCAAGAAGAATTGGTAGCAGCAAGAACAATGGAAATCAAGCGTGCAAGTTGTGAAGAACAGAAGGCTGACATTCTGCTGAAGGCATTGGCAAGAGAAAAGTTTGAGGAATTCAATCAAACCTGGAATAATCAATTTTATTTCCTTTCTCTTCATTCTTTTGCATACTGACACAAAGCAGTACAATATTGCTGAGTTTATCCCAACGTTTTGTGGTGGACCTGTGGTCATACTGTTTTGTTCAATCATCATATATTGTTACAAAAGCAGGTTGAAAATATTTCAGAATTAGGTACAATCTCCCAGTATTAAAAAAAAACAACAAATATTTTTTTTTCTCCGATAACTATATAATTAAGTTATTCCCAAGTTAAAAACATGTAAATCACTTTTGATAATGAGCAAGCTTGCTAATGCGAATAGCGCGAAATGGCTATGACAAATAGGCCTATGTGCGGGTTGATATCTCCCGAGCCACTGATCGCATGGTAGGTCTCTGCTCAGGTTTTACTTGTGTGAATGCAAAGGCTACCTCGAATATAAAAACCACTTTTTCGGCCAATTGGCCGGTTGGAGGCATCAGTCTTTGATCAAGCACATCGTTCAGTAACATATCATTTCCTTCAGATGATGCAATGGAGGGTAGAGATGAGAGGAGGTCCCGGGGATGCTTTCCCATCATAATTTCAAGGGCCACCACGCCAAAGCTATACACATCACATTTTTCAGTGACCTTCATTGTGTATGCCAACTCTACACAAGAAAATTGAAAAGAAAGCCAGATCAAGAGATTTCATTAAGTTTACAAAGCTGAGGAACATTAATATTTTATTCATTTCAAAGAAATAATTTAAGTTATCGAAACAAAAATAAGGCAAATCCAATTCGGGTACCGGCAAATTTTGGTATAGTACTGAAATTTATATAATGTTGATCCAATTACCTGGTGCCATGTAGCCATAAGTTCCCACCACAGAGGTCCAGCTGGTAGAACCCAACCCAAGGAATTTAGCAGTACCGAAGTCTGACAACCTAGGCTCAAACTCACAATCAAGTAATATATTATTCAATTTAATGTCTCTGTGCACAATCGGTGGATTGCAGTCATGGTGTAGATATGCCAAGGCATGTGCAATGCCTTGTATAACCTTCACTCGCATTGCCCAGTTGAGCTTCCTCTCCTCCTCGGTCCCGTACAGTACATTCCCTAAACTTCCCTTCTAGATATATTCATAAATTAAGTACATGTAGTTGCCACTTAAGCAAAACCCATGAAGTTTTATTATATTACGGTGCCTCACCTCTGTGAGAGCCCGTATCTCATTTTCAGAACTCTTCTTGTATATCTCTTGCACCTCCCCTGTATTTTGAACCAGGATACGTTTCACAGCTACAATTTGATCAACTGAAAGCTCGGCCTTATACACAATACCAAACCCACCTTTACCGACACAATATACCCCGTTGAAATTATCAGTTGCATTTACAATATCTTTGAATCTGAATTTGCCATCTCTCTCCCAAATTAACGAGTCGGACATATCCTTACTTGCGCTTCCGATCTCAAATTCCTCTTCCCTTTTCTTTCTTGACAGTACCAAGATTGTGATCACTGTGGCAACTAACAATACTATACCAGAAATTGGTAAAAATATCACAAGAATCACCTTTTTTCGATGGTTATGTGAAATATTATCGTTGGTATTTGTATAACAAGAGGTTAAGCCTTGAAAGTCTCCACATAGGCCGGCATTCCCAGCATAAGCATTTGGTGAATCATCTCTAAAAGCATTTCCAGTTGGAATTGCACCAGTTAAATTATTATAAGAGAAATCAACTGATTCTAGACTAAACATGCCAGACAATGATTCAGGGATTTGGCCGGTGAGAAGGTTGTGCGATAGAGTAAGATTTTCCAATTGTGTCAACTTGTCTAAAACAGACGGTATCAGACATGTAAGTAAATTACTGCTCAAATCAAACCACAGTAAAGATTGTAGATTTCCAATCTCGGGAGGTATATTTCCAGAAAGGTTATTTCTTGATAGATCGAGGTACTGAAGCTTGGCAAGGCTACCCAGATAAGAAGGAATTTGACCTAATAATATATTATCACTCAAATTTAACTTGAATAACAAGCTAAGTTTTCTCAACTCAGGAGGAATTACACCTGTTAACTGGTTTGATGCCAAGCTTAGGTCTTGCAAATTTGTAATCTCACCAAAATTAGCCGGAATTTTACCCGTTATATCATTTCCATCTATAAATAAACATTCGAGACTTGTGCACTGACCCCAACTACTCGATAATTCACCGGTCAATGCATTACCAGTCAAATCCAGGTAAGATAGATTTGGGTGCACTCCAAATGCTTTTGAGATGTCCCCGGTGAAATGGTTATGTTCCAACCGAACCCGAATCAGACCCGAGCAATTTTTCAAACAGGAGGGTAGTGTCCCGGTGAAGTTGTTCAAAAATGTAGTTAGGATTTGAAGAGTGAATTCTTTACACAGATCACGAGGCAATTCACCATCAAAACTATTGTATTCAATATAAACATTCACAAGTTTCCCGTTTCGGCCAAAATCAGGAGTGATTGTACCAGTCAGGTTGTTAGAAAATACTGAAAAGAAGTACAAGTGAGCGAGCTGGGAGATGGAATCCGGCAAGTGCCCCGAAAGTTGGTTAGTATTTAAATCGAGTTCTTGTAATGCCGTAATGTTACCGATTTCAGCTGGGATTTCACCTGAAAGGTTGTTGTTGAACAGATATAACCGAGAGAGATTTTTGAGGTTACCAATGGAAGGTGGTATTGAACCACTAAGTGAGTTGCTCGATAAATCCAGTTCGGTTAATAGAACTAAATTTCCAATTTCTGATGGGATGGACCCGACCAAGTAGTTGCTGTACAGATACAAAATTCGAAGCTTGTTGGCCAACCCAATTTCCGATGGAATTTTACCTGTCATGGAATTATTTTGCACTTGGAAAGAAATAAGCTCTGGCCAATTTTTAAAAAACACTCCTGAAATTCCACCGGACAATTTATTACTTGATATGCCAAACTGTCTCATATTTGTGAGGTTTAGAAAAGTACGCGGTAACGGTCCTGAGAGCTGATTAAGAGAGAGCTCAATGAAATTGAGACTGGTGCAGAGGCCGAGCTCGGGTGGTACGGTGGAGTTAGGTCCGGCAGATTTTATATTCAGCCGTTGAAGAAATTTTAGCTGACCAAGAGACGATGGGAGGGACCCACCAAGTGAATTTTCTCCAAGTTCAAGTACTCTTAGGCCTAATATCGAACCGAGTACTGATGGGACCCTACCAGTGAAGTCGTTTGTATCGAGGTGTAACTCACGCAACAATGACAGGTTTGCAAGGGAGTCTGGTATCGTGCCAGAAAATATATTATTTGAGAGATCTAGGTGGACCAGATTTGTACATTTTAAGATGAATTCGGGGAAGGAACCAGTAAGATAATTCAGATAGAGCGAGAGGTACGATACTGACGGCATGGCTGAAAAATTTGAATAATCTGAGTTGTTGAGATCATTCCCACCGAGATCAAAATGGCGTACCTTGCTTAACCGACTAAGCTGGTATGGTACCGGTGTTGTAAACAATTAAAAATGGCTAACCTAACAGAGAAGACAGATTGTAAAGAAGAAAGAAGACAGAGAGAGTTTCTGCAGCAAAATCTTTAATTAACTTGTTATTCTCGTACACATAAACACAAATACAAAGGCTGATTATATAGCCTCTCATACACAAAACTGACTACCTAAATTTGGAACTTTTGACTTCCTAAATTAACTAACAGCTCTTCTATTTTAGCTACTGCTACAAATAAATAATGCTAACTATAGCCCCCACTAACATTAAATAACTACCCACTTATATTTCTGCTGCAACAAATCCAAATATAGCTTAAACACGTCTAAAATACATCTGATCTAATTTTGACCTTCAACAGTTTGTGTTTCAACACTCCCCCTCAGCGGTAAAACGATTACATCTGGGATACACCTATGTGTTCCCTGTTGAGTTCAAACTTCTCCTTTGTTAGCACCTTCGTAAAGATGTCTGCAAACTGTTCGTCAGTTCGACAAAACTTCAACTGCACTTCTTGTTTCTCGACTGCATCTCTAGTGTAGTGATACTTGATGGCAATGTGCTTGGTTCTGTCATGGCTGATTGGATTCTCGCTGATTGCTATGGCAGATTTGCTGTCACTGTAGATAGTGACTGGTTCCTCCATTTTGCTATTGACATCCTCCAATATTCTTTTGAGCCAAATGGCCTGTGCAACAGCTCTTGCTGCTGCAACGTATTCTGCCTCGGCTGATGAGAAGGCGACCACCGTCTATTTCTTGGATGACCAAGAGCAAATACCTGATCCAAGCGAGAACGCATAGCCTGAAGTACTCTTCATGTCGTCTTGGCATCCCGCCCAGTCGCTATCGGTGTAACCAATCAACTTTGAGTTGTTGACAGGTTTGTACCATATGCCATAAGAAACGGTGCCTTTGATGTACCTTAGAACTCGTTTTGCCGCTGTAAAATGTTTTTGAGTAGGACAGTCCATATACCTTGATAAAAGGCTTGAGCTGAACATGATGTCCGGCCTTGTTGCAGTCAAGTACAATAAACTTCCAACTAAACTGCGAAATTCAGTTGGATCTGCTTTTGCCGAACCATCTTCCTTCTTGAATTTTTCAATTGGAACAAGTGGTGTTGTGACACTCTTGCAATCTTGCAACCTATTCTTTTTCAATATGTTTTCTGCATATTTCTTCTGAGATATAATATCCCATCTTCAACTTGAACCACTTCTATACCTAAGAAGTATTTCATCAATCCAAGGTCACTCATTTCATAGGTATTCATCATGTCTCCTTTAAACATTTGCATCATTGCTTCACTGTTGCCTGTGTAGATCAAATCATCAACATATAGAGCAACGATTAAAATGTGAGTACCTCTTTTCTTCACATAGAGAGTTGGTTCTGACTTGCTCTTCTCAAACTCGTTTTGCAGAAAATATTTGTCAATTTGACTGTACCACGCTCGTGGAGCCTGTTTCAGTCCATAGAGCGCCTTCTTCAATTTGTAGACTTTGTTATCTCCCCCTTGAGCTAAAAATCCTTCGGGTTGCTCAACAAAAATTTCTTCGTTAAGTTCTCCATTTAAAAAGGCTGATTTGACATCTAGTTGATAGATGCGCCACTTTTGATGTGCAGCTAGGGCTATGATCGTACGGATTGTTTCTAAACGTGCAACTGGTGCGTATGTCTCAAAGTAGTCGATTCCAGGTTTTTGCTTGAACCCCTTTGCAACGAGCCTTGCCTTAAACTTCTGAACTGAACCATCTGGATTCAACTTGGTCTTGTAAATCCATTTAACACCAATTACACTTCTATCGGTTGGTCTGTCCACTAACTCCCATGTATTATTTTTCTCAATCATCCCAATTTCTTGCTCCATGGCTTCTCTCCAATTTTCGTGGTGTTTTGCTTGCTCAAACGATTGTGGTTCAACCACCGAGAAATTGCATCTTTCTGTTCTTTCATATATTTCAGCCAAGGTTCTAACTCTACTTGGAGTAACTGCTAATGTAACATCAGGATGCTGTGAACTGGAGCTAATGGGTTGCGAATTAGAGGCATTTGGTTGCGGGTTGTCTTCAGGTTGCAGGTTGTCTTCAAGTTGCGCAGCTGAACTGCTGCTGGGGTCTCGGCTGGGTGTGGTTTGTGGTGGTTGACTTGGAGCTGCTACATTTGGTATGCTTTGGACATCTTGGTTTTGAAATATGATGATTGGTGTTGGTTGACATGTGGGTAATTGGTTATTTTCCCAATTATAGACTTCTTTCTCATCAAAGATGACATCTCTACTAACAACCAATTTTTTCTTCTCAAGGTTATACAATCTATACCCTTTGGTGCCATTGGAATATCCCATAAAAATACAGCGTTCACTTTTATCATCGAGTTTAGATCTATTTTCCTTTGGTACATGTGCATAGCATACTGAACCGAAAACTTTCAAATGACTAATATTGGGAGTGGTTCCGCTCCATGCTTCAATTGGGGTTTGATTTGGTACAGCTCTTGTGGGACTTCTATTCTGGATATAGACAGCCAAAGAGACTGCTTCTGCCCAGAATTTTAATGGTATACCCTTGTCTTTGAGCATGGCTCTTGCTTTCTACTATGGTACGGTTTTTACGTTCGGCAACACCATTTTGTTGAGGGGTATAGGCAGTTGTGAGTTGTCTCTTAATTCCATGATCTTCACAGAATTTAACAAATTGGTTGGATGTATATTCTCCACCTCTGTCACTTCTTAGCACCTTGATTTTGAAATCACTTTGGTTCTCAACTAGAGCTGTAAACTTTCTGAATACTTCAAGTGCTTGTGACTTTTCTTTGAGAAAATAAACCCAAGTCATTCTTGTAAAATCATCAACAAAGATAAGAAAATACCAGTTTTGTCCTTCTGATGGTGTTTGCATTTTGCCACATATGTCGGTGTGAATTAACTCTAATGGTGAACTTGCCCTCCATGCACCCCTTTTCGGAAAAGAGTTTCGATGTTGCTTGCCTAGAATGCACCCTTCACAGGTTTGACGGTTTGTGTTGATCTCCGGTAGGCCTTGTACCATCTCCTTTGTTTGCAGCAGTTTGAGTGCACTATAGTTGAGATGACCGAACCGCTTGTGCCACAGAATTGACTCATCTACAGTTTCGGTTTGAAGAACTAGATGTGGAGTATGCTTTAATTGTAACACGAAGTTTCTGTTGTCTTCCATCACAATATTTGCCAGCACTTGGCCATGCCGATCAATTATCTTGCAGCCATGCTTCTCAAAATGTACTGCATAACCGTTTTGAACCAATTGCCCCACACTGAGAAGATTCTGCTTCAGATCGGGTACTAGTAGCACATCCCTTATCAACCGTGAACCCATCTTAGTGTGTACTGCAATTTTTCCCTTGCCCTTGGCTTGAACCAATGCACCATTTCCCATTCGAACATTCGTTTCAAATGAGGTGTTTATTTCATGGAAGATCTGATGGTTGCCGGTCATATGACTTGTACATCCGCTATCTAGATACCAGATGTCGCCTCTTTCTTCACTTGCAGAATGACATGCAAAGAAGATGGTTTCTGAATTTTCCCTCTGTTCTGTGAAGTTTACTTGAGCAGGAGGTGGCTGTGCTTGATTTGTGGCTTGGTTGGTTCGTTGAGAATTGTTTGTTCTGCAGAGCCGAGCTATATGGCCTTTCTTTTTGCATTTGTTGCACAGTTTGGTAGACCAACAATATTTGGTATCGTGGGAATCCTTCTTACAGATTTCATACCACCGGTTGGCCTTACTAGATTCGGCATTACCATCTATTTCAGGTTTTTTCTGACTTTCTTTTTTCCGAAAATTTCCAGATTTGAAATCTGGACTTGCCTTGAAGGCATTTTCATTAGACAAGTTTCTTAGCAATTTTCTCTCTTCATGTGCTTCAAGAGAACTAATCAACTGTTGTATGGGTAGGGTTGCCAGGTCTTTTGACTCCTCTATAGCAGTAACTATAGAGTCAAAACTCTCAGGTAGGCTAATCAACATTTTTTCCACAAGTTTTTGATCGGTAATATCTTTATCACCAAGCGAACGCATCTGATTAACTAAATCCATAACTTGTGAAAAATACTCTTTTACCTTCTCTGAGTCTTTCATTTGCATGTTTTGGTATTGTCTGCGTAAGGTTTGTAATTTGACAACTTGCACCTTAGCCGATCCTTTGAACTCTTGTTGCAACATGTCCCAAGCATCCTTTGATTTGGTTGCGTTGATGATGCGTGAGAAAATGTTTTCTGCTACCCCTTGTTGAATAAGGAATAGCGCACGTGCATCTTTCATCTTGTCTTCCTTCAACTTCTGTTTTTCGTCTTCTGTTTGTTGGTGGTCGGCGGCATACGTGGTATACCCATCTTCAACGATATCCCACAAATCTTGTGAGAGTAGTAGAGTCTCCATCTTCGCTTTCCATATGCCGTAGTTGTTACCGGTCAGCATAGGAGCTGGGAATTGCGCCATGTTTGCGCCTGAAGGCATTGCTTCAATGCTTCGTCGATGGGAGATTTTCTTCTACTCTTTGGATTGCGCCCTTTATGGCTCTGATACCAATTGTTGTAAACAATTAAAAATGGCTAACCTAACAGAGAAGACAGATTGTAAAGAAGAAAGAAGACAGAGAGAGTTTCTGCAGCAAAATCTTTAATTAACTTGTTATTCTCGTACACATAAACACAAATACAAAGGCTGATTATATAGCCTCTCATACACAAAACTGACTACCTAAATTTGGAACTTTTGACTTCCTAAATTAACTAATAGCTCTTCTATTTTAGCTACTGCTACAAATAAATAATGCTAACTATAGCCCCCACTAACATTAAATAACTACCCACTTATATTTCTGCTGCAACAATTCCAAATATAGCTTAAACACGTCTAAAATACATCTGATCTAATTTTGACCTTCAACAGTTTGTGTTTCAACAACCGGCCCGGTTAGGTTGTTGTTAAACACGCTCAGATAAACCAACTCACTCAACTGACCCATTTCAGGTGGTATAAAATTTTCAAAGAAGTTGCTACTAAGGTCTAGTGAAGTTAATTTAGAGAGGTTAGAGATACTAGAAGGGATGGATCCTTGAAGAATGTTATAGCTTAGATTGAGCGAAACAAAGTTCGGAAAAGAAGATAAATTTAGAGAATCTAATGTACCATTGAGACTGGCGCTTGGCAAAGATATTTCCACCACATTACCAGCTGTGTCGCAGGTGATACCGTGCCAAGAGCAAGGACCGGTACCGTTGGTGGTAGACCATGAAGCTATAGACCCTGACTGGTACAGGCTTGATTTCCGCTTGTGCAGTGCTTCTACTTCGGTCTCTGCTGAGGTTGCAACTAAAAGTGAAATGAAAATAATCATGAGAAATCTCACTTCTCTCTTCATTTTTTTGTTTGCGCTAATGCATGTGATAGTACGTATGATTTGCTCTAGATATTGCAAATGTGAGAAATATCGAGTGTCAAATAAATAGTGTTTCTAGTGGGAAACAACCAAAAAAAGGGCCAAAATATCGGACGAAAGATAGCTTAGCTGGTCACAGAACGAGTTTTTCAACTGCTGTGCAATTGAATGTAAATTCTTGGATAGTATGGTAGACATCCAACCGTCAAGATCACATCAGATGGTCAGGAGGAGGAACTGTTGTGCGCAATTTGTGTCGCCCTGAAGATTTATTGCGGAGAGAGGAATTTCTTGGATAGTATGAAGTCTGAAGTGGGCAGTAAGAATAATTCACGCGACGTAGTGGTTCCGAATTCCCTAAACTTACTCAAATTTTAAGTTTTCATCCAGACCGCGTGATTAGAATCTGGCTTAATCCGGCACGAGGTGAAAATAAATAAATCAAACCGCGACAGTCACCACTCAGAAGATCCAATGAAGGCACTGAATCAAACCAGACCAGAAAACTAAATCAACCAGATCGGAACAGTCACCACTCAGAGATTCCAATGAAGAGCCGCCAGTGTGGAAGCCAGAAAAGGAGCTCGGAAACATGAGATCATAAAAAGAAGAGGAGAGAAGGGAGGGAGAAGAGAAGGAGGAGAAATATAGCACATAGCAAATACCAACACAAACAACTAAGACAAACAACAACATAAAAAATATAAAGTATATGTACAACTCGTTCCACCCAGCTTTCCATTGCCAAAGAGGAGAAGAACATCTTGGTAAAAGAGGAGAAGAAGAAGAAGCGAACAGCTTGTCTTGGATAATAAGAACCCCCAAAATTAAGAGACGAGGTGGTGGGCAGATCCACCAAGCGGAAGCACTGAGGGCAGCGGCTAGATCCACTAGACGGAAACACCAGCACGAACGAATGCCGGATCAAAGAACGGTGGTCAGATCCACTAGGCGAAAGCACCGAAAATAGTGACCTGATCTACTAGGCGGAACCACCTGCTTAGACGATATTATATGGAGAAATTTCAGGTATACCCCTCAAAAATTTTGATATTATGTGTTTTTATAGTAAATGTTGGAGGGCAAGCCACCTAACTATTTAATACCTTTTTAATTACAACAAATGATTTCTCCTATCCGGGTTTCGAACCCCATGACCTCCAACATCGGATGTCATGTGCCTTTACCATTAGATCAAAGGCTAGTTCTATTAATTTTCATTTTAAATTTATAAAATACCTATTTTATCCTTTATTAAAAAATAAAAATTATGTAGCACAATTAAGAGAATTGTTCGGTTGTCTAATTGAATGGTTTGTGAGGGCAAATTCTTCATTTTCTTAGTTCTAAGTTGTAACGTACACACATGTGTATATCTAAATGTCACTGTGTATACATCACAAGTAGAAAAATAAACTATTTGTCCTCGAAAACCAACTAATTAGAAGAATGAATATATTTTCTTACACAAACTATATATTTTTATTTTTTTTAATTAAGGTAAAATGAGAACCTTATAAATTGAAAATGAGTCTGAATAGAAAATAAAATAAAATGGATAAAAAGTGAAAAAATTTATTGTTCGTTTTGCCCCCCTAATAAACAGTCTTATTTTTGTCCCTAATTAAATCCTAACTACTAATTGAGAGAGTTAACCGTTCTAGGCTCTTAATAACTCTCTGATTCACAGTTTAAAGAAACCTTTAGTGCATTTAACAGGTTGAACTTATATACTTATTTAGAAAGATGAGATTTTTCGTGCCTACACACTATTGTCTATTGGAATTAATCCTAAGCTATGATTTAAGCCTTATTAAATTAAGTTTCTCATTCTCCGTTCCACAATAAAGATTGGTTTAATGAGTCCGTCTGTCAATGAATCATAATAATTATTCATATTAGGAAATAAGAATTGAGACATAAATTAGTCAAAATTAAAACCCTCTAAGAAACAAACAAAAAAATTGAATCAAAGTGGAATTTATAACTGGTTGATTTTTTTTTTTTATGATTACCTATTGCTATTGTGACAATTAAAAAGACTACCTTGAAATGTGGGTTTAGTATTGGTTAATATTCAATATAGCATAAAAAGACTACATTGAAATAAGTATTGGTTAATATTCAATATAGCATAATTAAATTAAGTTTCTCATTCTCCGTTTCCACAGTAAAGATTGGTCAATGCACCATAATTCTCTGGCAATGTATTCTCCACAATAAACGGAGAATGAGACTTTTCAGCAATAATTCTCTGACTTGTAAACAGAGAATCACCACAGATCACAATCTCAAAACGGAGAATGAGACTTTTCAGCAATAATTCTCCTGACTGGGTTTTAAGATTCCGTTTCCACAATAGAAATGCACCATAATTCTCTGTTTACCTCAGGTCAATGCAACTTTTCAGCAAACTTGTCGTTAGTTATGGTGCATTTTTCAATTTTTGGCAATGCATAACCAAGTCAGGATATTTTGCAGCTTGACAATGATTGTGATTTCAATTTGTTGGAATAGTTGACTGAAGACATTTCTCTCCTTCAGATAGGGTGGCAAGGGATTGGCCCCTGTCTTTTCTCTTAAAAGTAAAATTGGTTGGAGCATCTTTTTTTTCTTTCCAATTAGATATGGACCACACGGTATACATGCACAATTGTTTTTATGTACTTCCACTTCCAGTGTTCACCTCCAAGTTTGGCTTCTGATTTTAAAGTAAATGATATCAAGCAGATGTGGGTCAGCTGGGCCCGACCCATCAGTGCACCCGACCCAACCTAGCTGACTGTTCATCTATACAACCAATTACTGGATTAAAGTTTCCACAAATCTTTGATGCCGATTTTGTTTATCGCCCCACAAAATTTTCGCATCATATCTAGTCATCTGCATTTTATTTAGTCTTTTTTTTTTTCTTAGGATAGTGGTTATTACTCTGTTAATCTCAGTCAAAATGACTTGTTAGGTTTGTCATTTAGGCTGTACAATTTCTTAGTTTTGGGAACACATAAAGAATATGTTTGAAATTTTTATAGTTTGAAAGCGTGATTTTTGTTGGGTTAAGTAACCGAAGAAATTGAATTCCCCTTATGTAAACGGCATTTAATGGTCTGAGGTACTTGCTATAATACAAAATGGTATTACAAACACACTTAATTTTATATCTACTTATTCAATTATATAGGCTTATGTTTCATGTTTTATTAAATTCTAAAGTTTATTAATTTATAATAATTGTAATTATTGATTAATTTGTTTTGTTAATATATAGTTTTTTAACTTATAATTTTTATATGAGCATGCATGTTATGTAGTTAATTTTTACTAATTTGTATGTAATGTCTGTATCTTGTATTTGTATCCATATTTGTTTAGTATTCAAACCGCATCCGTAAGTGAAACTATTTGTCTCCAAAAATTGACAAAGGATACAAATACAATTTAGATAATATATATTCGTATCTGATCTGTTTAAACCTCTAGCCTTTTCTACTATGATTTATCTTCTGTTTACCTCAGCTCAATGCAACTTTTCAAAACGCTTATCTTTGTGGTTATGGTGTATTTTTCAATTTTTGGCGGTACACGAACAAGTCCTGGTCTTTCATAGTTTGACAACGATCATGATTTTAATTTGTTGGAATAATTGCCTGAAGAGGTTTCTCTTTTAAGATAGGGTGGCAAGGGAGTGGCCTATGTATTTCCTCTAAAAAGTAAATTTGGTTGGACCATATTTTTTTTTCCTTTCCCATTAGATATGGTAGATTTTCACATATAGTTAATTTGTATGGACTTTCAGTGTTTATCTCCAAACTGTTTGGCGTCTGATTGTAAAGCAAATGCTACAAATAAGATGTGGGTCAGCTGGGCCGAACCCATTAGTGCACCCGGCTGAACCGAACTAATCAAATTATTCATACTTTTATTTCTACTAATTCGTTCATCTATACAGCAAATTACTTGAGTAAAGTTTCTGATTTTAATAATTATTTATTGCAATTTTTTTACTTTGTATTAGGTAGTTGTTTGTTCTAAGACAAGAGTGGTACCACTGGTACTAGTACTTGCCAAACAATGTAAGGTTTGATTTTGTGAAATCGGTGGAGTAGTCCACTATTATAAAAAAAAGAAAAATTTGTTCCAATTTTCATAATTTTTGCTTCTTATAGTTATCTGGTCGTGTGTTTCTTACTAAGTATTTTTTTTCATTTAGTATTTTTTCATTGAATAGTGTCAATTATACTCTGTTGATCTTAATAAAAAAGAATGAGGTGAACTGGAAGAGCCTGGTTTTGTGTTCTGTTATTTTCCTTTAATGGTTTATTCCATACGTTCTATGCGGATGAGACCTTTATCGATAAAGGTCACATCCGCATAGAACGTAGCAGTGGTCCAGCCCATGCCTTTGGGTCCACTGTTTTCTTTCATATCAGCCCAGAGAGGCCCACATTTATAAATCAATATATAAATATAGTCAATCAATTATTTTTTGTTTGTTTTTTTCAGATTTCAAAATTTCCGTCCGTTAATTAATCAATTCATTAATCCAAATAAATTCTACAAAAGTCAGGTAATTTTCCAATCAAATTTTAATCATATTGTTCTGTGCACTTTTAGAAAAATTGTATAACAAAAATAAATTCAAACATGCACTAAAAAATTTATATCATTTTACATAATTACGCTCAAAGAGTAACCCATATTTTTTATATATAGTTATAGTAAATAATTCAACTGATACATTGTTTGTACGTGGTAGAAGATTTAATGAATATATTTAAAGTTTATTCATCTTTGTTGACTGTATCTTAGACAAAATAAGAAACTATTAATAAGAAAAAATTCAATAATCTGGGTAATAA
Source organism: Carex parvula (assembly GCA_025461045.1). Taxonomy (NCBI): domain Eukaryota; kingdom Viridiplantae; phylum Streptophyta; class Magnoliopsida; order Poales; family Cyperaceae; genus Carex; species Carex parvula. Next base: position 28,170 of record JAJGRW010002714.1, read on the forward strand.
GAAGCAATATCAAAGTCGCCAGATAGATAAATAAACAAATTCAATATCTCTATTTTTTTACTTGCGTTACATACAACTTACTCATGAAATATACATAGCGAATGAGAATGACAAATTTCAATCACTGAATGTTAAATAAGAACACGGTTTCTATTTGGTATCCGTGTATTATTTTGGAAACCATACACAGTTTGTTATTTAGAACCGTGAAAATTTGTTTTTGAAATTCGATTTATAATTGGCTAGCATCCATATTTACTAGACATTCAACATATAATTAATATTATACATCTATAATTTAATAAATATTCAACATCACAACATACATAAATCAATCATATTCATTAAACATTCAACAAACTGAAACAATTAATATATTCAACATTAATTTAACATACATATATTCTTAATTCAACAAAATATACAACATACATATACATTTTATGAGATATGCTTGCTTTAAATTCTATTGCTAACATGTTTTATCTATGGGTGATCAGCTTTTCATTTTTAGACAACCATGGATAACTGTCACACCCCGAGACAACCTGTCACGTATTTCTACATAAGGCGTACACACATCACATACACTATCAATAACATCCATAAATGCCTCATTAATTTCATAAGCAAATGGGTTCTACAAACGATCATGACAGACATGGCTTGCGAAATGATCACTTCCATGCCTGTTCAAGTGTATCAAATTTATTGAAAAATAAACATACGAAATTAAAAATGAACATAAGTGGCATCTAATTAAAACATGGATCCTTCCGCTTGCGCTTACTCATGATCATACCTTAGGTGCCTCTTCTTCATTACCTCCGCTCATTTACTTCTTGATCCACGTCCCATTTATTTGTAGTCATTGTTGTCCTCGTCATTTCCTGGAAGCCACGTAAAAGTAGAGCAAGTGAGAGATCGAACAGTCCCTCAGTACAGGATTTAGTTCCAGTCCCGGAGTTTGTCAAATTCACTTATGAACACAAAACAAGATATTAAAATTATATCCTCACATGCAATGCTATATTTGAAACACACACACAGACACACACACTTCTTTGGTTACATTTCAAGTTTTTAACTACCTCACCAGGGGGACTCAAACCCCACTAGATCTTGGGCGTGCCACTAGACGGGGACTCGAACCACCACTAGATCTTCTTTGCCTCACTAGGGGGACTCGAGCCACCCCAGCTATTGGCGTCTCACTAGGGGGACTCGAACCACCACAAGTTCAACTGTTGCACTCAATGGGAACTCGAACCACCGCAAAATATTGAACCGTGATGGGAAGTCCAACCAATGCCACGTTAACTAGGGGTCCAATCGGACACTAGACCCAATGTATACATTCCAACATGCGTTTAACCGATATTGGCCCCTATAACTTATCCATTACAGTCCACATTCGTTTCATTTAATCACACAAAAGTCATACTAAACACAACACATCCTATAAGTCCGTTGATCAAATAAATAATCCTATCCTAGTATTCTAAACAAAGCCAAAGGGATCGCTCAATTCAACATGAATAATTCCATAAATAAATAAATGAAAACAAAACGATAAGTAACAATTTGACAACGTCCAGGAAACCCGCACCTGATATATGAGTAAATTCCTAGTCGTCTCTTACGTCTCTTAAATCTTCAAAAGTCGAACCTAGTAAATAAACATATATCTATTTAGAAGTTCGTTAATACTACCTGTTAGTATATTCACATGTTACTGATCCTAACCCTTATATTGTGCATCATAACTTTGGCATAAAACAATTTAGTATGAAATTAGTGAGATAATATCTTAGTTTCAAAGTTTTTTATTTTTAATAATTGCTGGATCATTTTTAAATCTATAAAACAACCTCATTATTTTGACATAATTTTTCATTATTAAGATAATATAACAATTAAATTTTAATGTTCACAAAATGTTTGTACACAATAACCTTTCCAGAATTTATTAAAATAAATTACATATCATATTATATGATCGCAGAAGAAAATTAAGTAAAATTAATATAACATAGTTTCAGATTTAAATAGACCTAAGGAAATACTTTATTAATGATTTATATTTTCACATTAAATAATAGAAGGTAGTAATTGTTAAATAAGGAAATTTAATTCCAGATTTTGTAACTTAAAGAAAATACTCATTTCTAATATTTACTAATAAACAAAATACTTACTAATAAAGAAAATTAGTCTGCATTTTTTCTCAAGAAGGATAGGTTGGCAAGGAATTGGTCTGCAGTTTTTCTCATTGTTAAATAGGATAGGGTGGCAGTTCTCTTTTCGACAGAGGGCCAATCGGAAAGTGCGACGTGTTTCAATTCACCGTAAAATTATTTTGAGAAAAGCAAAATTGTACTACTAACTTTCATTTCACTTTTTAGTAGAATTAAGATTTGGTACAGCATTTCAAAAAAATTGGAATCACTGCTTTCATTAACCCAAATGGTTTGTAATCGGCTCTCTAGCCACTTTTTTTGTATAAATTTAAATGAAAGGACATGATTCTTTGATTTTTAAGATTTATGATCTAGCAGCCAAATTTCGTTCTTTTTGTGAGATACAGCTTCCGAATTTGAATTTGAATTTGACAATTTCCTTTTGTTAGAATTAAGGATTACGAATATCAAAAAGAATATACAGATTTATTAATATCAATTTTTCGTAATTTATAATTTTTTTATGGTATTATTGTGAAATTCTTATTTTTGTTGTAGTTGCACATCTGTTATATATCTGTAGTGATCTACAAATACAAAATACAAATACAATTGTAGTCCAACAATAAGGTTTGTACCAAATTTCTACGCATTGTCAAGTCCTGTTGTTATTTTCTTCAATGATTTCATTTTCACTGTTGCCCTATGGTCAAAGTGAAGTTTTTGAAAAATTCTCCTTTTGTTAATATATCAACAAGTTTATTTGGAAGTTTTTGTAGCTTAACAGCGAGATTTCAGATTGTTGGATTAGTGGACTCAAGCCATTGGTGTCTGTCTTTGGAATAGGATAGGGTGGCAACGGATTGGTCTGCATTTTTTCTACAAAAATTAGTCTGGGAATCTGAGCCTCTGATCATGAGCATTTTTTCTACCACAATTATATATCATGACTCATTATAATTAATAAATTAGCAGACCGTAGATCAACTTTAAAATAAATTTGGATCTAGCGAAGAAGTTAAGATTTAATAATTTAATGAATTGTAGTTCACTTAAATCATAATTGAGAAACAGGGTAACAAACCATTATAGAGAATTAGTTTTAAGTAATTTCTACTATTTCAAAATACTGTGTGTTGTAGTGAATCATGTTGAAATTTAAACATTTAAAACTCAAAATTTCAAGTTAATAGATTTGCATATTATCTCCAATTGATTGACTAGTATGAGATTTAATCATTTCCTTTGATATGACCGTTGATATATATATATAATTAAAACTGAGATATATCTTAATTGTAGATTATTTCTCTTAATGACAATTGATTTCACATTTATCACTCTTTAATAGTAAATATATTCACAGCATCATATAGATGCGTTTCCTATTTTGCTATTCAATGTTTATGGCAGTTTTGTCTCTCTCTCTTCCCCAATTCATGCAATGACGTTTTTCATTTTTTAAATATAAATCATCCTACTCCACATTCTTTGAGTATCTATTCAAAAACAGAAAAGCAACCTACTCATATTCCTCTTGATTTCCAATTCACTATTACAATAATATTATTCGGTAAATTGCTGGGTATCAAGGAGTTATCATCAGTCACTTCCACGGTCGTGTCCCAAGAAGTTGACTAACCCGGATTATCTTGGTTGCGGTTCCAAATCTTGCACGGTTGAGACGGAATTCGCTTAAGGACAGTGCTTTGCACGATCCGGGTAACACAATTTTAATTATAATTTATTTTCAGAAAATTATCCGATATTTTATTATATTTTAAAGTTAAGAAATACCAACAATCTTAAGCGAATATTTCTCTTTAATCGGATTAATTTATTATTATATTTTATGAGATTACATAGTTCTACTGTTTTTGATTAAGGAATATTTCTTATATCATTAGACAGAATTACTTAGACAAGCTTTATTCTAAATATTTCTTATATTTTCATTTTGTTGATTAAATTGCAGTTATTTTCTATCATTATCTCTTCTTTACTCAAAATGGGTCTAGATGATGTTCATACACTCAAACCTGAAAAATTTAACGGATCTGGATTTAATAGATGGATAGAACAAATGGAAGCATGGTTAATTGCATTAGGTTTAATAACTGTATTAGAAAAAACTGCACCATATACAAAAGAAATTGTCAAAGAGGGCAATCATGAAACTCCCAAAGAGGGTGAAAAAGAAACTGTCAAAGAGGACACTTCCAAATCAAAACCTAGTGTTGAGGAAGTAGAGTTTCACTGTCGTTTTAGAATTTTAAGTTGTCTTTCTGATGACCTTTATGAAATATATAGAAAATATGAAAAGGCTAAAGACATATGGAATGCATTAGAGGATGCATATAGTAGGAATAATGAAGGATTAATAAGATTTACAATTTCTGATTTTCATAGTTATAAAATGGTTGACGAAATTCCTATCAATGATCAAATTCATAAATTTCAAAATATGATTCAAGAAATACATAGAGGTGGAGGGACAAAATTATATGAAAATTATCAAGTTACTTGTCTCATAGATAAATTACCACCTTCTTGGTCAAAGTTTGCTCAAGATCTTAGAAAATCACAAAATAAACTTGAAATGAGGTCTGTCATTCAGTCAATTAGAATTGAAGATAAATTTAAACTTCGAGTAGGAAAAGAAGATCAAATGTCATCCAAAGTTCATTTAACTGAAAAACAAAATAATGTTAAGAATCAACACTTTCAAAATAAGAATAAGAATCACAAGTTTCATGAAAGAAAATTCAAGAAAAGCGGGAATATCAACAAAAACAAGTTTAATAAATCAAAGAAATTTCCTAGACCCAATCATGAGAAAAAGAATGATAGTGATCAGTTCTGCTACGTTTGTGGCCGAGACAACCATTATGCAAAAGATTGTTTCTATCGAAAGAAAGAGAAGATAACCAACAAGAAGATCAGCTCAAATCAAAATAAATCTCAAGTGAATATGATCGAAACAGAACCCGTTGACTCATCTTTCAGGTTGATATCTATAAATCCATCTATTAATCTTACTTATACAAATTTAGATTGGTGGTTAGATAGTGGAGCAAATACACATGTATGTGCTAATAAATTTTATTTCTCATCCTATCAGATCTCAAGTGGAAGAAGTGTAACAGTAGCTAATGGAACATCTGTTAAAGTGTTAGGCGTTGGAGAAATAAAACTGAAAATCACTTCTGGAAAATATATTATTCTTAGGGATGTACAACATGTTCCAGATATTGGGAAAAATTTGATTAGTGTATCTTTGCTAGTACAATTAGGATATAAAATAGTTCTTGAATCTAATAAAGTTGTAATTTCTAAGCATGATGTTTTTATTGGAAAAGGATATGTAACAGATGGCTTATTTAAATTAAATATTGTTTCTCATTTAGTTAATGAGGTTTCAATGATTTCTACTGATGAGTCAACTTCTTCGAATGTTGTAAAAAATAGCAATATAAGTAATTCACTTGATAATTGGCATGGTCGTTTAGGACATGTGCATTATAAAAAACTTGAAAAAATGTCTCAACTAAATCTGATACCTAAATTTAAATTAGAAATTAATTCAAATTGTGAAACTTGTGTCCAATCAAAATTGCCAAGGAAGTCATTTAAACCAATTCAATTCAGAGATACCAAAAAATTAGAATTAATTCATAGTGATGTATGTGACTCTAACAGAGGTCTTACTCGAGGTGGAAGTAGATATTTTGTAACATTTATAGACGATTACTCTAAATTTTGTTATACATATCTCATAAAAACTAAAGACGAGGTACTAAATAAATTTGAGAAATTCAAACTAGAAGTAGAAAATCAACAAGAAAAAAGAATAAAAATTTTAAGATCAGATCGAGGTGGAGAATATACCTCAAATGAAGTTGCATTATTTTGTGAAAAACATGGAATTATACATGAAGTTACTGCTCCTTACTCACCCCAATCTAATGGTGTTACAGAACGTAAAAATCGAACGTTACTGGATATGGTAAATGCTATGATAATAAGTTCATGTGTAACACAAAATTTGTGGGCGGAAGCACTTCTATCAGCATGATACATTCTTAATAGAATTCCAGTTAAAGATAAAAATAAAACACCATATGAATTTTGGAAAGGATATCCTCCTAGACTTAATTATTTTCGTGTTTGGGGATGTTTAGCAAAAGTAAGAATTCCTGAACCGAAAAGAAAGAAAATAGGACCAAAAACAGTAGATGCAATCTTTATAGGATATTCACTAAATAGTAATACATATAGATTTCTAGTTATTAAATCTGAAATTAGTGAAATATCAAATGATACAATTATAGAATCTAGAGACGCAATTTTCTTTGAAAATATTTTTCCATTTAAGAATAATAATTCTACTAATTTACCATCTACATCAAAATCCATTCCATCCACATCTATTTCAGTATCAAATCATGATTATTCACTGGAACCAAGAAGAAGTAAAAGAGGGAAAATAGAAAAGAATTTTGGTGAAGAATATATAACTTATTTAATTGAAGATAATCCAAAATCTTATGAAGATGCAATGAGATCTCCAGAAGCATCATTTTGGAAGGAAGCAATTAATAGTGAAATTGAATCTATTATAAGTAATAATACTTGGATATTAACTGATTTACCTCCAGGTACTAAAGTTTTAGGTTGTAAATGGATTTTTAAAAAGAAACTTAAAACAGATGGAACAATAGAAAGATTCAAAGCTAGATTAGTAGTACAAGGTTATAAACAAAAAGCCAGTATAGTTTATTTCGATACTTATGCACCGGTTGCAAGAATAACAACAATAAGAATTTTACTTGCATTAGCATCAATACATAAACTTTTGATACATCAAATGGACGTAAAAACTGCATTTTTACATGGAGATCTTGAAGAAGAAATTTATATGCAATAACCAGAAGGATACATAGTTAAGGGACAAGAGAAAAAAGTTTGTAGATTAGTTCGATCTTTATATGGTTTAAAACAAGCTCCAAAACAATGGCATGAAAAATTTGATAATGCAATGATATCACTTGATTTTCAAATTAATGAGTCAGATAATTGTCTTTATTATAAAAAAGAAAATAATGGATTTATCATATTATGTCTATATGTAGATGACATTCTAATTCTTGCTCCAAATCTGGAATTAATAGAGAAAGCAAAATTAATGTTATCAAGTCATTTTGATATGAAAGATTTAGGAGAGGCGGATGTTATCTTAGGAATGAAAATCATTAGATCTTCTAATTCAATTATATTATCTCAATCTCATTACACTCAATCAATCATTAATAAATTTGGATTCTTAGATTTAAATCCAGTGGATACACCATATGACCCTAATACACGTTTAATAAAAAATGAAGGTGGATCCATAGAACAAGAAAAGTATGCTCAAATTATAGGTTCTCTTATGTATCTAACTAATAGAACTAGACCCGATATATCATATGCAGTTTCAAGATTAAGTAGATATACAAATAATCCAAATAAAAAACATTGGACAGCATTACAAAGAATTTTTAAGTATCTTAAAGGAACTACATCATATGGTCTTAAATTTACGGGTTATCCATCAGTTTTAGAAGGATTTACTGATGCAAATTGGATATCAGATTCTTTAGATGTTAAATCCACAACAGGATATGTATTCCTTTTAGGAGGTAGTGCAATTTCATGGCAATCAACTAAACAAACCATTATTGCTAAAAGCACAATGGAAGCTGAATTGATAGCTCTAGATACCACTTGTACTGAAGCAGAGTGGTTAAAAGAATTATTATCTGATATACCTTTAATTCCTCAACCAATTCCATCTATATTAATTAATTGTGATTCTAGAGCTGCTATTGAATTTTGCAAGAAAAAGTTAATAAATTCAAAATTAAACAGACATATAAAAAGAAGACAAAAATCAATTAAACAAAATATAAAAAATGAAATTGTTACAATTCAACATGTAAGAACAGAAAACAATCTTGCTGATTGCTTTACTAAAGGATTAAATAGGACAAAAGTCCAAAATTCATCGAGGGGGATGGGATTATGCCCATAATGGGTCTTCTTGCGATGGCAACCCAATCTCTCGATTTCTTGAAAGAGATTCAATGGGTAATAACAAACCAATAAGTTGGCCAAAAGTAGTACACATTTTTTTAGAAGCATAGTGTCACATCCTAGTTTTCAAACACTTGGAGAATTATCTTAATTGAAGTAAAGTGTGTTTAAAAAATAGCAATATAGTGTTTCAAGTATATTTAAATCTGTATTTTGAAAATTAGCAATTTAATAGACTAGAAATACATGTGAAATGCTAAATCAGAAATTCTGAATATATCATACCTATCATAGTTGTACTAGCCATAAAATTGAGGAAAATAATTTCAAAATATATTGTAACATAGGTTCATGACAAACTTAGAAATTAAAATGTCAAGTTTTATTTCTAAAATAATGAGGGACCATGTGCAAAGTAACCAATTAATTAAATAAGAATAAGTGACAAGTTATAATATCCTAAAATAATTACATGTAGACACTTGTCAGTCTCTTTTCTTTAGTTCATTGAATTTACAATTTATCACTCTTCTAAATAAATTTAATATGATCATACGTGTCATCATTTGCACCCCACATTCTTTTTCTTTTGTTCCCTTGACTATATCGCCCCAAGTCTGACCATCCCTTCTAATTCAATTAACAAGCAAAAGAGGAAAAGGAGAAAGGGAAGGAGTAAATCGAAAACAAAAAAAAAAAAAAAAGGTAGATCACTAGATGCGTGCCCCAATTCCCCGCTTGGGGGAACCCTAGCTCGAAAGAGACGCAAGTACCCTGCGCCTCCTCTCGTGCTCTCATATCCCCCTCACTCGATCGATCGACGAGAAGAGCACCACCAGGAGATGATTGGTGGTAGAGCAACGCCTTGTTACGCACCAGTACGAGCGACCCTTACCATTGGAAGACCAGGTCCCTTTTCCACCTCCGTTCCCGCAATCCGTTCGCCGGGGCATCTTCTCGGCCACCGTGGCAGCACCGGATCACCATTGGAGAAGGAGCTACTCCCCTGGTGAAGCTGACGACCACTGACGAGCAAGTCTATTGGTGTGAATTTGACTTAGGCATGCTTCGACAAATCTGAATCAAACAGACCACCTACTTAACCTGCCTGCAGAATGATGAACTTGATCTCGAGCCACGTCGTGCCCAACATTGCTAAGGTGCGGATTTCGAGTTATTCTCATATTCCTCTAACTGATTTTATTGTTGTTGTAAGCTCGTGGGTTTCTTTGCTTGCTTTTGATCTCATGTTGGTTTCTTGATGATTGTGATTTGATTGAGTGATTAATGTACCATCACTGGTACGGGTCTGGTGTATTGCTGCACACCAGCTGTTTGGTGAAATGCCTAAGAGAAGTAAATTACTAGTATGGGTCTGGTGTGTTGCTGCACATCAGCTGTTCGGTGAAATGCCTAAGAGAAGTAAATTGTTGGAAATCTTAAGGTTAATATATGGTAGTGGTTTGGAGTTACATGGTGTACAACTATTTTATATAATCTAATTATGGAACAGATCACAACTGCTATATTCTCAAATTGATACATGCACGACCCAAAAGTTAACAGGAGCCTTGATATCAAAATAAAACATCCACTTCACAGGAACTGAACGGTAAAATTTATATAATAAATTGAGATGGTAATGAGTGAACTATGTAATAATTAGACACATTGAATTGTGAATCAAAACGAGGTACATGATGACATACATTAGACAAGTAAATTTTGTAAGTGTAAATATGCCTTAGTGAAATGTCTTACTACATATTGAAATTTGCATGTCCTGATTGCACAAGATTATTTGTTTGATTAGTGTAGCTTGGTTGTGCTCGGTTGCCAATTAGTTGTAGTTAAAGTCTTGAAGTTGGTATTCTTATTGCATAAATGAGTTGCATGACATACGCTAGCATCATGAACTGAACCATATTTCTGTTTGCATGAAATTAACTTGTATGCATGGTACAAGGCATTAGTTTGGAGTTGTTGCTTGCTTGTTTGTTTAGTTGCTAATTGGTTGTATTGTTGATGCTTGCTTGGTTGCTTGCTTTGTTGTTTGATTAGTAATTAGTTGTAGTTTAAGTTCTTGAATGTTCTTTTGAAATGCATAGCATGAAAGCATGAATTGTCATGAGTATGCACATATATTCTAGAATTGAATTGTGACAAAACTTGAAGAGTTTAGTGGCAAAATAAGATTGTAGTATATGCTAGTGTTATATTTTAGAATAAAGCATGAAGATGCATGATCACATATTTTTATATCAAAATCTGAAAATGAAGTATGATGTTCAAATTTAGATTTTGGTTTTAGATAAGACATGATTTGCATCAAGTGTTCGAGTTGCATTGCATATGCATAGATGATATAGAACATGAGCTGAACTAGAACTTTTGCAGGTTATACTTGCATGCATGATAAATAGCATGATATGAACTATTTACTTGCATTAAATGAACCTTCAATAGAAATGTGAATATGACTTGCATTCATAGAACACATGGACTTGCTTGTATATGGAATGTCTTGTATGTACTTTGATGGGAATTGAAGAATGAAATTCGTGAGCTGTGTAGGCTCCATATTCGGGTAGCGCATGGCAAGAGCTGTGTAGGCGCCATATTCGGGTAGCGCATGGCAAGAGCCGTGTAGGCGCCATATTCGGGTAGCGCATGGCAAGAGCCGTGTAGGCGCCATATTCGGGTAGCGCATGGCAAGAGCCGTGTAGGCGCCATATCGGGTAGCGCATGGCAAGTGCCGTGTAGGCGCCATATTCGGGTAGCGCATGGCAAGAGCCGTGTAGGCGCCATATTCGGGTAGCGCATGGCAAGAGCCGTGTAGGCGCCATATTCGGGTAGCGCATGGCAAGAGCCGTGTAGGCGCCATATTCGGGTAGCGCATGGCAAGAGCCGTGTAGGCGCCATATTCGGGTAGCGCATGGCAAGAGCTGTGTAGGCGCCATATTCGGGTAGCGCATGGCAAGAGCCGTGTAGGCGCCATATTCGGGTAGCGCATGGCAAGAGCTGTGTAGGCGCCATATTCGGGTAGCGCATAGCGAGAGCTGTGTAGGCGCCATATATTTGAGAACTTGTAATGCATGATAAACAAAGGAAAATATTTGCAAATTGATATACTTGAACAATTGTGCATATTTGAGAATTGCTAAGTTTGGAACAAAGCATGGTTACACAATAGGGTTGCATAAGTAAAATTGGATTGAACATTGAAGTCTAGTGCACATGACCATTGCATATTATAATATTTGGTTATGCTTGATTGTTATAGCTATTAATTGTTTCTCTAGCTTGCTGATTTTCTTTTATGGTATTTGCATTTCTTAAAAGCGAATGTTGAATTTATTTAGTTCTTCCTCCTGACTTGACTGCGGTGTTACTTTTTATAATTGTGTTCAATAGCTAATTGATCCGTAAGCTTTTAGATTGCATAACTGAATTCTTTCATAAATTTCTTATTTGCATCACATGCGAGTATATAGAAGACATGAGTTGAACAATGCTGGTAGTTGATATGCATGGCATGTATATATATTTTCTAAAACTGGCGCATGACATAGTAGGAAGCAAATTGACCGAAATAAGAGTTCGATGTAGATGAATCATTTGCGTGATATGAATGCATAGCTTTTCTCATGAACATATGACATGGATGCATTAGGTTGCACATGAGGCATGATCATAATATCTGAAATTAAAGTATGGTTGATTTTAAAGCATTTGATTAAAAAGCATGAGATATAGTTGAGTTATGCATTGTAAATTTTATGTTCGATTGTCATAGTCATATAGATTGATTATATGAAGTTCTGGGTTGCTGATATTTTGTTATCATACATGAGTATTACATAAAGTAAAGTTCTAATATTTTCATTGATTGGTTATAGTTGAAGCTAGTTTATTGGAAGTCTTATATTATTATCATGGTCTATATTTTTTTGTGCTCGGTGCTGTTTTGGTTCCAGTTGGTCGGATCTGGGGATAACTCGACTGGAACTGAATACCGCACTGGGAGATTTTCAATCTCTCATCTTTCCACTTTGTGGTTTCCAGGTACAAAACGCAAGATAAGGAAATACGATTTCGAACATGAAGACTGCGGGACTTGCAACGAAGAAAAGTAAGTTATGTCATTGGTAATGCATATGTAACTATGTGATTATGTAAAATGATAGAAATCGCCTTGCGCTGATGAGCGCGGCGGGTTGTCGGCCCCGTTGTCGGGGTGTGACACATAGACTTCGACCCCATCCCTATGATGAGTGTGCTACATGTAGATGATAGGGTGAGCATTTTAGCTCTTAATGAGGACCGAGGCGGTATTTTCCGCAGGATATGAATCTATAGATATCCTTGGTAGGAACTCACCTATATGAGAGTGTATGTATACGGCCGCAGTGCGAGGCATGGGTAAGCCTTCAAGACTCATGGAAAATCCAAGGTACTAGCGTAAGGCCATTTAATGCGCTAACTGCGATGAGAATCTCCATATTGTGTGTATGGTGGTGGAATTTGGAACAAAGGAACGAGTTCAAGACGTAGTTCTCTCTGTTTCCTCCAAATTAAAGCTATCAATACTAGATGAAGTTCAAAGTTTTTAAACTACTTCATCGATGCACAATAGATATCCAGCAATTTAGTTCTATAAATTTCAATCATTTGATATTCTTAAATTTAGCGTTTTGTGGGGGATTGTTGAAATTTAAACATTTAAAACTCAAAATTTCAAGTTAATAGATTTGCATATTATCTCCAATTGATTGACTAGTATGAGATTTAATCATTTCCTTTGATATGACCGTTGATATATATATATAATTAAAACTGAGATATATCTTAATTGTAGATTATTTCTCTTAATGACCATTGATTTCACATTTATCACTCTTTAATAGTAAATATATTCATAGCATCATATAGATGCGTTTCCTATTTTGCTATTCAATGTTTATGGCAGTTTTGTCTCTCTCTCTTCCCCAATTCATGCAATGACGTTTTTCATTTTTTAAATATAAATCATCCTACTCCACATTCTTTGAGTATCTATTCAAAAACAGAAAAGCAACCTACTCATATTCCTCTTGATTTCCAATTCACTATTACAATAATATTATTCGGTAAATTGCTGGGTATCAAGGAGTTATCATCAGTCACTTCCACGGTCATGTCCCAAGAAGTTGACTAACCCGGATTATCTTGGTTGCGGTTCCAAATCTTGCACGGTTGAGACAGAATTCGCTTAAGGACAGTGCTTTGCACGATCCGGGTAACACAATTTTAATTATAATTTATTTTCAGAAAATTATCCGATATTTTATTATATTTTAAAGTTAAGAAATACCAACAAATCATTCACAGAGGTCAGCTGCAGCAGAGTCTATGATCCATCACAATTATTTATTTGAACCATCATAATTACTTAGGGATAGTAAAATAAGGGTCAAGTGGGGCTGCTGCTTGACCACTCTCCTTGTTACTGCATGCAAGTCACGTAGATGACATTGGAAGATTTATTTAGGTGAACACTAGTTTTTGGCACAAATCTATATTAATATATTAATTAATTGTACACTTTACAATATTAATATATGAAATCCCCTCCACCGAGCACATATATATAAATCTCATATATTGTTTAAACACGTACATAAATACGTTGGTGCATTCTTCTTGATCTGACTCTTTCATGTAACCAGACATCATTCTTCTAGGGAGTTGCTTCAGGAGGACCACAATGATAACGATTACTGCAGGGTCTGTTGTGTCGAGGTCGTCCGGGTTGTGGAGGCTGAGGGGCTGATGGTAGCCGGTCGATTGCTGAAAATGAGAAGATGACAAAGTAAATTTGCAACTTTCAATTAAAGAAATACGGAAAATATCTCTCTCAAGTTATCTATTAGTAAAAATTTCAACATACCACTTAATTAATTAGGTGCAATTAAATTAAAAGATACTGGTTCAAGTTTCATTGAATTATCATGTCAATTAAAGTTCAAATACTAGCTTGCTTAAAAAAAAAAGAATTAAATTTTCAATGCACCAGCTACATATTAATTGTGAAAGAGATAAATTAATTACTTACCATCAGCCTTGCTCTCTTCCAGGGTTCGAGCAGCCTCAATACAAAGCAATACAAGAGAACTTGTGAAAAATAGGAAGAGAATGCAGAGAACTGGAAGAGCTTTTGTTGTTGACATGTTTGGAATTAGTTTTATCCTGTTTCTGTTATGATGCAGCTCATGCCCTGAAAGGATTTATTCCTATTTATAAGCTATCCAAGGCAAGCAGTCAAAAACGAATATTGGTCTGATTTAGCTATAATCGATCGATATTCTGTTTACTTTTCCATTTACCTCAGGTCAATGCAACTTTTCACCAAGCTTGTTGTTAATTGTGGTGCATTTTTCAAGTTTTGGCAATGCTTGAACAAGTCAGGATCTTTTGTTGTTTGATAACGATTGTGATTTTAATTTGTTTGATTGATTAGTTGGCTGAAGACATTTCTCTCCTTAAAGATAGGGTGGCAAGGGATTGGCCTGCGATTTTTCTCTGAAAGTAAAAATTGGTTGTCCATCTTTGTTTCCCTTACCAATTAGATATGGTAGATTCTCGCAAATTGTTTGTACGGACAATGGACTCCGGTGTTTATCTCCAAGTTTGGCGTCTGATTGTAAAGTAGATAATACTAATTAAAGTAGATAATACCAATTGCGGGTCTGCTAATTTATTAATTATAATGAGTCATGAAATATAATTGAAGTAGAAAAAAATGCTCATGATCAGAGGCTCAGGTTCCCAGACTAATTTTGAGAAAAAATGCAGACCAATCCCTTGCCACCCTATCCTATTCCAAAGACTGACACCAATGGCTTGAGTCCACTAATCCAACAATCTGAAATCTCGCTGTTAAGCTACAAAAACTTCCAAATAAACTTGTTGATATATTAACAAAAGGACAATTTTTCAGAAACTTCACTTTGACCATAGGGCACCAGTGAAAATGAAATCATTGAAGAAAATAACAACAGGACTTAACAATGCATAGAAATTTGGTACAAACCTTATTGTTGGTAGATCACTACAGATATATAATAGATGTGCAACTACAACAAAAATAAGCATTTCACAACAATACCATAAAAATAAGAAAATATAAATTACAAAAAATTAATATTAATAAATCTTTATTTTAGCAAGTAAATATACAGAATTGGTTTGCTTTCATTTTTCGTTATTGTAATTCAAAGAAACAGTGTATGTCATTTTTTATATCAATTCGAAAAATTTTCAGTTAGGTAAGAATGCTATTAAATACAAACAAAAGGAAATTCTAGTATAAATGAGGATTTCATATTTTATAATTGGACCATTAGGTCAGAAGACTGGTCTCTTTGAACAATAATTTAATATGGTCTTCTCTAGTTTTTAATTAAGATTAGTAATTCTTCTGGGGGCCCTGATGGGCACCTAGTAGGCTGATTTTTGTGGCCCTGATTTGCTATTTGGAACATTAATTTCTACCCAAAAAAAAGAACCATATAAAAAGGAGTCTATAAAATGGTTATTTTCTGGCGGGTATATAACTGTAGGCAGCCATCTCTTAGTTCCCAAGTTAATTTACATTTTCAGGTTAAGTTCACTCAAAAAACTCTCTTAGTTGTCTCAAAACTCTCTTAGTTGTCTCGAAATTCTGATTTCTTTTGTCTTGATAAGTTAAATGTTATCCCACACGAAAAGGCCCAAGATCTCAATTTCACTTGAAAAAAGTAATTACAATCCAGACAACATGTTAATTTATTTTTTATGCTGGATTTTAGCAAGTAAATATACAGGCAAAAAGGGAAAAAAATATATCATCTCATATTTACGAATTGGTTACTCTATTGTGGAATCGGAATCGGATAAATCGGCCCGAATTGGCCGAAACGGATTGGAAACTGAATTTTTATAGTAGAAGCTTATATTGTAAGAACAAAAAAGGAAAAAATTGATAAAATAATAATTTGTTAGAAAAATTAAGTTAAGACAAAAGATTACACTCAAATAATTCCACTAATATAATATAACAAAAGAATTACAGTTAGAACATATTTTTTTTTACTGTCAAAAGCTATGATGACCTGGCTAGATCATCTCATCATCCTATATATGTATTAAAATATAAAAGGGGATATTGTTGTATTGAGCCAAATAATAAATAGATTAATGTGATAACAATCAAATTAAGTTGTACTAAAATTACTTTTAAAAAATTATCTAATTCTAAAATAAAATAGATAAACTAAAAAAACTAACCAATATTTACAAAGGAGAAATAAAGCTTTTAATTTTTACTTTTATATTTTCAGAACAATCAAATTTCCAACCTAGTAATCCCATAATCCCATCCTTTGCTTTAGTCAAATAAAAAAAAAAAACCACTGTGAGTCTCAACTTTAATTATTATTCAAGCCCTGCTGATGCGCATCTACTTGATATCATTTGCATTACCTTTTTTTTTAGTTTAATGGGTGTTTTGCCCACAAACAATTGTATTAATAATTAGAAATAAAGTATTTACAAAGCACTTCTTACAGTTAAAGTCACAGCTAGAATAGAGGGCATAAAATATTTACAAACCTCTATTATTTTCTATCTAAACTCTCTCTATTCCACTTTATGCTAGAATATGTATTTATATTCCAGGTCTACATCTATACCCGGAAAAAACACCTTAGTACATTATTCCTACAAAACTACTCTTTATTCCTTTATTCTCCAATTCTCTCGTTAAAAAAAATAAAAAAATAAAATAGTCTTTACAATGACACTCCCGCGTTTGGAAACGAAGTCCTACAGCAGCACGCAACACACTCTCACGTTTGGAAACGATAATCGTTTACCAAATCAGCATTCTTGTCAATACAACGAGGGTGAACTCTTACGCCACAGAGATGACAAAAGAACATCTCCGCAATATTCCCCTTGACACGACATGCGGGGCAAACTTACCAATCAGGTGGCCGATATCACCGAATTAAGTTCTCGTAAAGAACGCTTCTAAAATAGTCGGCTCATCTGTGGTAGCATATTATTCAATCTTGTTGGGTGGAAACCCATAACGAGCTAAACTTCTCCTCAAGTGGGCTTCTTCCGTCCAAAATTGTTAGTGAGGGCTATGCGAGCATTGCGTGCGGTTTCACTTACTCCTTTTCGAAGTTTGGGTTTGGATGCCACGGTAAGATCTAGCGTTTAAAATAAAAGTTATGGATGAGACAATTTATATTAATTCTTAACAATTTCTAAAAAAATAAATTAATAAATTAAAAAAATAATAGAATAAAAAAGGAAAAAAATAATAAATTTATAGGAAATCACCTAAAATATCGCCATTTTCGGCTCAGAAATTGCCTTCTTTTTTCTCTCTCTTCCTCTCTTTCTGTTTTATGGGTTTGAGTAAGTTGTGAGAGGTAGGAGAGAGAAAGATGGGTATTTATCGGATTTAAAACCGCTAAAAAATATATATATATATATTGAGAACCGGCCGTTTAATGGCCGGTGGAGGAAATAATTGAGAACCGGCCATTAAATGGCCGGTGGAGAAAACAATGGGAACTGGCCATCGGTTTGGGCATTTTTAAAAATACCCAGCTAAGCAAGATATAATTAATATTTTCTAATTTACTTTGGATATTAATAAAAATGACGGAAACGTGGAGATAAACACTGGAAGTCCGTACAAATAATTTGTGTAAATCTACCATATATCTAATTGGAAAGAAGAAAAATAATGGTCCAAGCATTTTTACTTTTAGAGAAAAAACACAGGCCAATCCCTTGCCACACTATCTGAAGGAGAGAAATGTTAACAAATTAAGATCACAATCGTTGTCAAACAACAAAAGATACTGACTTGTTTATGCATTGCCAAAATTGAAAAATGCACCATAACTAACGACCAGCATGCTGAAAAGTTGCATTGACCGGAGGTAAACTGAAAAGATATTATAGTAGAAAGGTCTAGAGGTGTAAACAAATCAGATACCGACAGCTAATAGTTGAATCGTATCCATATCTATTTTTCATTAATTGTAATAATTGCTTGGCAAAGTCTATATATAGGAATGAATCCTTGAAGGTTACCAGCTGCAAGAGGATAAAACTAATTCAAAGTATGTCAACAATAAGAGCTCTTCCAGTTCTCTGCATTTTCTTCCTATTATTCACTAGCTCGCTCATATTGCCTCGTACCGAGGCTGCTCGAACCCTGGAAGAGAGCAATGCTGATGGTAAGTAATCTCTTTCTTTCTTATTTAATAGCTGGTGTATATATACTTCTTTTTTTAAAAGTATTCAAACTTTAATTGACATGATAATTCAAAGAATCTCAAACCAGTATCTTTTAAATAAGTGGTAAGTTGAAATATTTAGTAATAGATAAGTTATATATTTATTTCAATAGTAAATTAAAAGATGCAAATCTACTTTGTCATCTCCTATTTTTCAGCAATCAGCGGGAGAACATTAGAACCCGACCCTCCTACGGTAAGAACACCACGAGGCAAACCTTACACTCGACCCTGCAGTAAAATATATAAATATAGTTGTAGTAGTACTGCTGATCCTCCTGTGCCGTAGAAGAATGATGCCTGGGTACATGAAAGAGTCAGAGGAAGAACAATGCAACACAGTATTTATGTATGTGTATAAATAATAAGTGAGATTTATAAATGTGCTCGGTGAATCCCAGTGTCATATATTTATATTGTAATGTGTGTAATTAATTAATAGAGTTATATAGATTTGTGCCAAAAGCTAGTATTCATGTAATTAATAATAGAAGGGAAAATTAGTTTTATGCCACTCCAAAACATGGAAATTAGGAAATTGCCACCCAAAACAGGAAATTAGTTATTTGCCACTCTAAAATCATTAAATTTATGAAATTGCCACAATTATACATCTAATATACATATTTGATTAAAATTATTCTGAAAAATATTGTACAAAAAACGTATTTTGATATTTCCAAAATTACCCTTCAAGTGAACAGATGAAATTAGGAAATTGAACCCTTCCCTTTGTCCCTTCGCCTCTCTTTCACCCTTCCCTTCGTCCCCTTCTTTCTTTTTCCGAACCGACCAACACACAGGAACGAATAGATTCACAACTGGGCACGTACTTGAGATCTGTATATTCTGTTTGATATTTGTAATCCTTAATTATAAAAGAAGCTTTTGGACTTATTTATAAATTTTGAAAACATAGGGGTTACTTTTATATTGCTTATGAAATTTGTGTTGTACTTATCTATAATACTGACTTTTCTTAAGGTTTAAAATGTAAAATGCAAAACTTAATTAAAAAAAGAAACTAACGTGGCATTGTAGCCACGTGGCTAGTTCCATGCATGTAAAAAAATTTGACCGCCGTAAATCCCCTTGAAAACTTCCCCCTCTCATTTAATTGATTCGAAAAAAAAAACGAAAATGAAAGAGAAAAAAAGAAGAGAAAATTGGAGAAAATGAGAAGAAAATATTTTGATCGCTATCATGTAATCAGATTTCTCTATAATTTGTGTTTTCGACTTGTACTGTTGAATTAGATGTTTGAATTGGGTATCATATTATGAGGCATATTTAATAGGACCTGCATATTTAACGGGATAGCGGGTCTGAGGTTCAAATTTGATTTATAAGTGAATTGATGAGATTGTGTGTTCTGAGAATGTGGAAATTGTCTGTGGCAAACATTCCAAATATGTGTGTGACTTATTTTACTGATAACCCAGACTCAAGTGCTATCACTTGTTAAATATGCATGTATAATTTGATGTGAATTTGTAAGGATTAATCCAGCCTATTTGAATGTTTAATTAAGCCAATTATAGAGAAATGTGTCGTTAAATAACCGGTTACTGAGCTTTGTAACTAACTTCTATTTTGTTTTATGTTTATTTATGTTTGTGACGTAGGTTGATGGGACGAAGGATGGATGCGAGGGTGCCACTCTTGTCGCGAACCCCAGCCCAGCGGCAAGGGCGTGACAATTTTGGTATCAGAGTATTAATTCCTCAGACTGTGTTTGGTCATTGTTTCGTTTGGTTGCTATATTCCTTCTTAATTTTGATCGTTATGATTTATGAGATTAATCTGAAAATTTTGAGTAATCCTGTTTGATTATCAATTTTTAAAGCTTAAGTAATCCTGTTAGATTCTATATTCCGAATCGAAATTCAGACGGAAAAGTTTGAGTAATCCTCTTAGATTCTATATTCCGTCTGAAAAATTGATATGGTGCTTTTTTTAACAGAGGAAAAATTGATTAATCAAAATTCGGACGGAAAAATTGATATGGTGCTTCTTTTAAATAAAGTAGATTATTTTTTTTAATGATATTTTATGGCTCCGATAAAGTAGAATTATAATACATATAATATAACTACAATTCAATTATATATTAATAATTTACTTAAGAAACCAAGAAACAAATATAATAAAAAGATAACACATATCTACTTTGTATATTATTAATAATATCATGAGGCAAGGAATAGATACAAATTATATTATGTATAGCATTACTTTAAGGGATGGTGTATTGTAAAAAGATACCTTACATCTGTGTTATTTGGATAATTATAATGTATAGCTAGTACCGTCAGCTTAGAGTGTAGTAAAATGTTGTTCTGCTATTGTTAACATGACATAGATCCCACAGTATCGCACCAATTGGTCCGGCCCAGCTGATTTGCATCTGCTTGATATCATTTGTTTTACAATCAGACGCCAAACTTGGAGATAAACACTAAAAGATAGTCCAACCATTTTTACTTGTAGAAAAAAATTATAGGCCAATCCCTTGCCATTCTATCTGAAGGAGAGAAATGTCTTCAGTCAACTATTCCAACAAATTAAAATCACAATCGTTGTCAAACAACAAAAGATCCTGACTTGTTTATGTATTGCCAAAAATTGAAAATTGCACCATAACCAACAACAACCATGCTGAAAAGTTGCATTGACTAGAGGTAAACTGAAAAGATATCATAGTTGAAAGGCCAAGAGTAGGGTGTTGCGGCCATACCAAACTGTGTTTCGGCGTACTGGGTTTTGGCATGCCTGAAACGAGGCTATGCCATGCTAACACATTGAAGTTTCTAGACATGCCATGCTGCACAGTACAGGAGATGAACACAACACATTTAATGGCACAACACAGTTTGGTATGACATGCTTTTACATGTCGTGCCGGCACTTAGACGTACTGTGCTAGTTTTTTTAGATCTTGATAATTTGTTACTTTAAAAATGTGTGTTAATGTTCAAAAAATCAGAAATAAATTAAATTAAATTTTTTTTTTGTGAATTTTAGTTTTTATTTAAATATTTTGTAGTATATTTGTTTTGGTATAATTTGAGAAAATATTACTCAGGAGGAAAAAAAAATTGAAATTTTATTTTGAAATGTGTTGTGTCGTATCTGTGGCTCGACATGCCATGCCAGTACTTAGACGTGCCATGCCGTACTAATGTTTAGACATGTTGTGTTTAAACGTATCGATTTAAGAAAAATTATGACAAAACAAAGATAAGGACACGACACATCTAACAAGACGTGCCATGTTGTGTCGTCAGGGGAGGACCCACATTGG
Organism: Carex parvula; assembly: GCA_025461045.1. Classification (NCBI taxonomy): domain Eukaryota; kingdom Viridiplantae; phylum Streptophyta; class Magnoliopsida; order Poales; family Cyperaceae; genus Carex; species Carex parvula. The sequence continues at coordinate 50,069 of JAJGRW010002714.1, forward strand.
CCCAAGGGGCGCAACTGCCCCTCCTGGATTTTGAAATTTAATAGAGAAAAACGGGTCTAGTTCTATGTTGCCCCTCCCTGGAGAAAAACGGGCCTGGTTCTTTCTCTCTTGAGTCTTCATTGCTGGTGAGAATATGCCACGAGCTTCCCTCTTTCTCTTGAATTTTGTAGCTCTAAACATCCTCTTCTTTAGGCCAATTTTCAGATAGCAAAGGAGGGAGAGGAGTCTTACAAAGAGGTCCCACATGTCATTGACCCAATAGAATGCTTCTTGTTTTATTTTAATTTTCGGGTAGGCTTGGTTTATGGTGAGCCCCATGTCTTCTCATGCTTTGGTCTATGGATGTGGGCGAACCCAAAATGAAGGGGTCACATTAAATGAGGAGTTCAAATTAATTCACATGGTGCCTCTATGATAGTGGGCCCCATTGGTCGGATGGGCATCAACTACACCCAAGTTGCAACGAAATGTGCATTAAATATTGTAAAATCCATATACAATCAATCGTTTAGAGATTTTTTGCGTTCTTAATATGAAGATGCTCGGTTTAACGCGTAGAATATTACCATGGATTTTATTTTCAATAAATTAAATACAAATCTTATTTTTGTGAATTTCAAAAAATTAGGTTTTAAGGCATTGAATCGACCAATTTTCTAAGAAATTCATTGGATAAATTTCTTAAATGAATTCAAATGTTTAGGATTCAACAAATGTCCCCCACCAGAACGGGTCGTGAAGCTAATGGGTTTGAACCCGATAAGCTGTTTGAATCCGATTCATGCCCCTCCCTGGCAAAAATCCTGCATTCGCCCTTGTGTGCCGTGTCCTTGGTCATGCGTGCCAGCATTGGTACCCGGCAAGCAGTGTTTTTGCAATACACTTGCTTAGAGGTGTAAACAGATTGGATACGGACAGAGACAATAGCTAAATCATATCCATATCTATTTGAGAAATGTTATGGCCCCCCATGCCATCATCCCTGAATCAGTCCTCCAACTCGTTCAACTGAATTTTTTTTCCATTTTTGTCGTGCCGTTGTTCAGCTTTCCAACCATTTTTCCATTTCTAATTGGAATGAAGAAAAATAATGTTCCAACCATTTTTACTCGTGGAGAAAAATTACAGGCCATCCCTTGCCACCCTATCTAAGGAGAGATATGTCTTCAGTCAAATATTCCAACAAATTAAGATCACAATCATTGTCAAACTACAAAAGATCCTGACTTGTTCATGCATCGCCAAAAAATGAAAAATGCACCGTAACTAACGACAAGTGTGCTGAATAGTTGCATTGCCTTGAGCTCAACGGAAGAAATTTCATAGTAGAATTGTATCCATATCTATTTTTATTTTGATAAGTTAGTTTTGGTTGGGTGCTCTAATTATGGCTCGGGCCCTGCTGATGCGCATCTACTTGATATCATTTACTTTACCTTTTTCTTAAGGTTAATGGGTGTTTTGCCCACTAACAGTTGTATTAATAATTAGAAATAAAGTATTTACAAGGCACTTCTTACAGCTAAAGTCACAGCTAGAATAGAGGGCAAAAAATATTTACAAACATCTATTCTTTTCTACTCCATGCTAGAGTAAGTATTTATATTCCTGATCTACATCTATACACAGAATAAAACACCTTAGTACACTATTCGTACAGAACAACTCTTTATTCCCTCTCTTCTCCAACTCTCTCCTTAAAAAAAAAGGAAAAAAAAAAGCCTTTACAATGATACATAAAACTTGGGACATCAAACTTATTTTTTTCCAGATCTACATTTACTTTACAATACATCAAATTTGGAGATAAACGCTGGAGGTCCGTACAAATAATTGGTGTAAATCTACCATACATCAAATTTGGAGATAAACGCTGGAGGTCCAACCATTTTTACTTGGAGAGAAAAATTACAGGCCAGCCCTTGCCAACCTATCTAAGGAGAGAAATGTCTTCAGTCAATTATTCCAACAAATTAAGATCACAATCGTTGTCAAACTACAAAAGATCCTGACTTGTTCATGCATCGCTAAAAAATGAAAAATGCACCATAACTAACGACAAGTGTGCTGAATAGTTGCATTGACCTGAGGTCAACGGAAGAAATTTCAAAGTAGAAAGTTTTCACTAGCTTGCTCATATTGCCTTCTATTGAGGCTGCTCGAACCCTGGAAGAGAGCAAGGATGGTAGCAAGTAATCTCTCTCTTTCTTAATTAATAGCTGGTGTATATACTTTTTTTGTTCAAAAAAAGTATTAAATTTAATTGACATTATAATTCAAAGAAACTCGAACCAGTATCTTTGAATTTGCTCCTAACTAATTAATTAAGTGGCAAGCTGAAATTTTCTTTCATTAGTAATTAAATTTAAAATTACAAATCTACTTTGTCATTTCAGGACTCAGCCTGGGAGTATTACAGCCAAAGCCTCCATCACGCAACCCCGGCAGGTCTTACACTAGACCAAAGTGCAATATGTATTATAGAACAAATTGTCCTCATGAAGCAAAGCCCTAGAAGAATGATGCCTGGTTACATGAAAGATTGAGAGCATGCAAGAAGAATGTTTATGTACTTGTATAAATAATAAGTGAGAATTATATATATGTGCTGAGAAGGGGATTTCATATATTAATATTGTAATGCGTACAATTAATAGTTACATAGGTTTGCATGCAGTAACAAGGGGAGAGGTCAAGCAGCCCCACTTGACTCTAATTTTGGTATGCTTAAGTAATTACGTTGGTTGAAATAAATAATTGTAATGTATCATAGACTCTGCTGCAGCTGACCTCTGTGAATGATTCTGTACAATACACTGAATTTTGAAATAGTAAAAATTAGTTTAAACTAATTATCTATAATGCTATGTTCCCCTGTTTCTCAAGTTATTATGTACAAACAAATTTAAGTAAACTACAATTCATTAAATTATTAAAAAAAATTAGTCAGTATATATAACAACCGGGGCTGGTTTGTCTATATTATCATATCCTACCGGATCAAAACAACACTGCAACCAATAAAAAGATTAATGACTAATGAGATCAATACTTCTGACTAATGAGATGAATAAGCCTAAATTTGAAATAATAAACAATAGGTCAGTATAAAGTAGTAAACCAATTTCAATATACCACAATAAGAAAAATCAATAGAATATGAGGTGCATACCCAACGTATATTGCACCCGAAATGTATCTCCAGAAGATCAACATTTCCAATATTCCAAAAAAAAGTACTAAACTTCTCTGAAGAAGGTGTCGATTGATAATATTTCCTCAAATTGATGTTGAGGAAGGGTAAAGAGGTTCACAGGTTTTCCCATCTCTTAGACAGGACGCACGTCCACACCACTTCCTTTGTCGTAAGCATTCCTAAGATTATGAGAAGAATTAGGTTGGGCAAATTACTGATGAAGTCACAATTTCTCACCATGGCGATATCAATTAGATTACGGTGTGAATGAAAGCAAGAGGCGAGTGATCAAACTCTTTTTTTTTTTAGAACTTGACAGCGAAGAGTTGAGTGGAAGTCAATATTGGATTCGAAACCCTAAGAGAGAGAGCGAAGGGGGAGAAAAGAAATAAAGAGGGAGAAGAGACCGATGAGTTAAGAGTTATTTGATTAGACGTGGAGGTGATGAAATTGCTAGTTATTTAATAATATTGATTTCCCTCTCTCCGCCTGATGGAGGTTTTCGAGTCTTATAGCTCATCATAGTTCCTCTATGTGCCATCACGTTAAACCTCGATAGAAAATCAAGATTGCACACGAGGGGGAAATGAAGATGAGGGACAAATACTAGATCAACACCAATCAGAGAGAAAAAAAGAGAAATGAAGAGAAAATGGAAAGATAAATTAAGGGAGGGTGATTGACTTAAATGTAGTAAGTGTGTGTGAAGAGGCGGTTGATGGGTGAGAGGTGCGAATGAATGGTACATAGCTTGAACTAAAAAACAGTGTTTGGTAATTGAGCGGAAGCATACATGCACTCTTTAGGAAAAACCGTGATCAAGTAGTTCATACGTACATGGTTCAATAATAACAAATCATGTACAAATATTGGTGACTTCCAGACACAGTTCAGTACTAACGGACTGTGTGTATGTTGGAGTTTTTTCTCGCGTTAGCGCCTCCTCCTATTACGCACTGTTAATGTGTAATTTTTTCGCATCCGTGCATATGATATGCCGTGTATGGTCGCTTTTTCTATATTAGTGTGTGATCTGTGTTGGGGTAAAATTTATAGATTCAGATAGTTAAAAATTTAATCTAAATAAATTAAATTGAAATGGAGTTATCCTGATTGTATTAAACACTGTCCTTAACTGCGCGCATTCCATCTCTATCGTATAAGACGTGAAACCGCAACAAAAATAATTCGGGATCGTCCTCTTTAGCACAACCATAAAAGCGATCCAACAGTTGATTGGAATTTAATAACATTGAAATAAAATTGAAAACGGGGAATAAATCAAAGAGACTCAATCAACTATTTAAGTTATAATCAGAATTAAAAATAACAGGAGCGAATTAAGGAATGAAACCGAGAGAGGATATCAAATAATGTCTTTGAATTAATTTTCCTAAAACAAAGTTTAAGGAAAAACAGAATTAAATTAATTAAATATGGAATTTGTATTTTAACTCTCAAGTTTGTGAATATTACAAATTGTGATGAAACTCTGAGTTTTCCAAAATTTAAGTTTCAGCAAATTAAAATTTGCATATGTCACACCCCCACAGCTGGACCTGGGACTTGACAACAAAGGTACCGTCACATTCGTCCGTCCTCCCGTCAACCTATGTTGCAAACAAAAACACAAGCCGAAACAATACAGAGTTAGCTACAAAGCTCAGTAACTGGTTATTTAACGCTGCGCTTCTCTATAATTGACTTATTTTATACCACTAGACCACTGGTGCTTTTGTTATTTTCGCTTTTATTAATACTACATAATATCTATTAACTATATCTTAACATTGTAGATCGGGTGGATCTACGGATCAGTGACAGAAGACGTCTTAACGGGTTTCAAGATGCTCTGCAGAGGCTGGTAGCTAGTCCGTCTACTGTGTGCTTGTTCGACCGCATTCAAAGGATCCGCTCTGATAAATCTCTTTGACAGGTTGCACCAGGTGCTCCGGTGGGCCCTGTGCTCAGTCGAGATTTTCCTCAGCCGGCATTGCCCTCTCTGGTATGGCCATGCCGGTAACCACAATAAATAAGTCTCTGGTATGGCCATGCTGGTATGTCATGAATGGCTTGCTTACACGAACATCATTGTGAACCCTTTTACTTCTATCCCTCTTGAAGCGCATTGAAATAAGTCTCACTATTTTATTATTAGTTTTTTTTTTATATATCGTCCAGGATATTAACCACAATAAATCTAGGTCCACCATGATTAAAATATTTTCGAAAAAAATAATAGCCACAAAATTAATTAACAAATAAACAAATAATCACAATTAAATAATTAACTAAATCAATGTGCATCTCTTCATTGCTGAGCAGCTGAACAACCTGGCAAGCATCTGGTTCTTGGCACTTCTCCTCTCAATCATTGCAACAGGCGTACTGGAGTTGCGATGGAATGTTGTAAGCATCAAGGACTGGTCGCGCAATGAACAGTATTGGGTTATCAGTGGAGTCTCAGCCCACCTCTTCGCCGTCTTCCAAGGCCTCCTAAAGGTCTTAGCCGGTGTCGACACCAACTTCACCATCACATCCAAATCTGCCTGTGATGACGAGGACCACCATGCTGATCTGTAACTCTTCAAGTGGACCACCTTGCTGGTCCCACCTACCACTCTTATAATAATCAACATGGTCGGCATTGTTGCCAGTGTTTCCGATGCGATAAATAACGTGTATGGTTCGTGCGGTCCCTTGTTTGGAAAACTGTTCTTTGCATTTTGGGTCATTATTTATGCACTTGTATCCTTTCTTGAAGGGGCTTATGGTGATGGGGAGGCAAAACAGGACTCCACCTATAGTCGCGCTGTGGTCGATCTTGCTTGCTTCAATTTTCTCGCTTGTTTGGTTCAGGATCGACCTGTTCTTGCGGAAAGCAAAGGGCCCACTGCTCAATCCTTGTGGGGTGGAATGCTAAACTGCTATATGTTAGTTTTCTTGGTTTTGTTCTGAGTACATGTTTGTTTTAAAAATTGATGAAAGTTGTTGTGATTAGCATTTTCTAAAAAATAGTTGTCTGAAACTATAATTGGCATATTTCTCAATTTAAATTAGTAGTCAGAAGCAGTGATTGGAACATCCCTATTTAGCATAGATAATTAAGGAATATGTGTTAAATTTAGAATGTTGTGGAGGTAGTGGAGATCTAAAGATAGATTTTTTATTAGCTATATTAATGTTGTATGTAGTAGAAGTTTGTAACAGCAGAAAATATAGAAAGTGAATGAGATAGTTTCTGATTTTGAGCAGTTCAGAAAATCAACTATTTTCCTTGTGTGAAACAGAGAGCTTACTGAGAAACAGAGAGAAGTTAGGCTGTGCATAGAGCCACGTTTTTCCAACAGATACACTAACTGCAATCCATCCATCGTTAGTGATATCAGGTTTGTACATTCGAAAATTTTCAGGTCAACCAACATATCTAGATGTCCTAATCCGGTAATCAATTTCAGACCAGAACAGGAAATAATCTGCAATTGCTCAAGCTGTGATGACAGCTGCTCCAGCTGTAGAACTCGGATACCACCACATGCACCAATAGTTAGGTTCTTGAGAGCGTGAAGTTTGTAACCGCAGAAAATATAGAAAGTGAATGAAATAGCTTCTGTTTTTGAGCAGTTTAGAAAATCAATTATTTTCCTTTTGTGAAACAGAGATTTTTTTTTTTGACAAAGAAAAAAGGGTCAAGCCCTTATTTCATTAATCATTTTGTGGTTACAGAAGTTTTGTAACAAGATAAAAGAAAGCAATTCTGCTCAATACATTTGAGCATAAGAATTAAAAAAGATAAAAATAAAAATAAAAAGTAAAATAAAAAGGAAATAATATCGAAATAGGAATCAGAAAACAGAAAATTTAAAACATCAGTTTGTTACTGTGATATTCTTCTCTTCTTAAGCGCCTGTTATCGTACTGTATCTCCATTACTCTTGTACTTGTTCAGCAAGCTGAAGCAAGTTACAATGTTCTTCTCTAAAGGTTCTAGTGCAGTGTTCTCTCCATATAACAAACTGAGTGATTAACAAGATGGATCGCTCTTTTCTGCTGTATCCAAGTTTCCAACAATCATTGGTATCAGAGCAGAGAACAAAATAGTGAAGAACAGTGAATTTGCACCTCAATTCCAGCAGCGATATCAGAAGAATGAACAACAATTCCAGCAGGTCCAACAGTCCGGCAAATTGCAAAGAAAAGATGTGCAGTGCTATTATTGCAATAGGTTCGGGCACTATCAAGCAGAATGCTACAAGAAAACAAAGGGAAGAACAACAAGCATGCTCTGAAGAAGAAAAGAAAGAGCAACCCACGCTTTTCATGGTGTATGAAGAAGGTGGAAGGCAAAGATCCACAACCTTTGAAGAAGCAGCAGGAAATGAAACATGGCATCAAGAATTGCAAGAAGAATTGGTAGCAGCAAGAACAATGGAAATCAAGCGTGCAAGTTCTGAAGAACAGAAGGTTGACATTATGCTGAAGGCATTGACAAGAGCAAAGTTTGAGGAATTCAGAATCAAACTTGGTATAATCAATTTTGAATTAAGAAAGAGTGTTAAAAATTAATTCAAATTGATTAGAGCATGTACCAATCAGTTTTTACCAGCATAAAAATTGCATGGGTTGTGTTAGGCATTGGTTATTTTAAGCATAGTTATTTTAGGAATAGTTAGCGTAGTGGTTAGCTATTTTTAGCATGTTGTGTAGTGGGTGCTTAATTTAGGCAAGTTGTGGGTGTTTATTTTTGGAATATTGTATTGCTTTAAATACTGCAGAGCTCTATGTAATTGAGTAAGAGAGAAAGGAAATAAAGCATTGTTTCTGTTCAGAAAAATATTGTTCTCACTTCAATCTTTTGCATACTGGCACAAAGCAGTGCAGTATTGCTGAGTTTATCCCAAAATTAATTCAAATTGATTAGAGCATGTACGAATCAGTTTCTACCAGCAAAAAAACTGCATGGGTTATGTTAGGCATTGGTTATTTTAAGCATAGTTATTTTAGGACTAGTTAGCGTAGTGGTTAGCTATTTTTAGCATGTTGTGTATTGGGTGCATAATTTAGGCAAGTTGTGGGTGTTTATTTTAGAAACATTGTATTGCTTTAAATACTGTAGAACTCTATGTAATTGAGTAAGAAAGAAAGGAAATAAAGCGTTGTTTCTGTTCAGAAAAATATTATTCTCTCTTTGATCTTTTGCATACTGGCACAAAGCAGTGCAGTATTGTTGAGTTTATCCCAACAAAATGGTATCAAAGCCGATGGTACGGTGCGACAAGCAATTGATGCATAATCGATTCGCAATTGATGGTAGAGTCGATTGGTGCGCAACTTTGAAGAATTGCAGCAACAACAACCGCTAAAGAAGCATTGACAATCTTGAAGATGGCATTTTAGGGAAGTTCGTGAGTTGTGGCCATCAAACGGCAAAGCCTATTTGGAGATCTTGAGACTTTGCATATGAAAATAGAAGAATCAATGCAGATTTTTCTTTCAAGAGTCACATCCTTTGTCAACAAAATTCAAGTATATGGAGACAAAATGTTAGAGCAAACCATGGTGGCAAAGGTGCTGAGAAGCATAGCACCAAATTTTGATCACGTGGTGGCAACAACTGAAGAATCAAAGGATCTTTCAACCTATTCCTTTGATGAACTGATGGGATCACTATAGACCCATGAAGCAAAATCTAGAACGAGAAAGGTGATGAAAGGGCATTCGACAGAAAGGAGAAGTCCTCTCTAGGCAAAGCTGGACGTGGCCATTGTAGATTTGCCGAGTTCTTGTTTCAGCACGACATAAAAGATGTCCAGTCCTTCCACTGCAAAAGATATGGGTATGTGCAAGCCGATTGTTTTAGAAAACAAAGGGAAGAACAACAATCATGCTATGAAGAAGAAAAGAAAGAGCAACCCACGCTTTTCATGGTGTATGAAGAAGGTGGAAGGCAAAGATCCACAACCTTTGAAGAAGCAGCAGGAAATGAAACATGGCATCAAGAATTGCAAGAAGAATTGGTAGCAGCAAGAACAATGGAAATCAAGCATGCAAGTTGTGAAGAACAGAAGGCTGACATTCTGCTGAAGGCATTGGCAAGAGAAAAGTTTGAGGAATTCAGAATCAAACCTGGTATAATCAATTTTATTTCCTTTCTCTCTTCAATTTTTTGCGTACTGGCACAAAGAAGTACAATATTGCTGAGTTTATCCCAACAGTTTGTACTGGACCTACTGGTCATACTGTTTTGTTCAATCATCATATATTGTTACAAAAGCAGGTTGAAAATATTTCAGAATTGGGTACAACTCCCAGTATTAAAAAAAAACTACAAATATCTTTTTTCTCCAATACTATATAATTAAGTTAGTCCCAAGTTAAAAACATGTAAATCACTTTTGATAATGAGCAAGCTTGCTAATGCGAATAGCGCAAAATGGCTATGACAAATAGGCCTGTGTGGGGGTCGATATCTCCTGAGCCACAAATCGCATGGTAGGTCTCTGCTCAGGCTTGACTTGTGTGCATGCAACAGCTACCTCGAATATAAAAACCACTTTTTCGGCCAATTGGCCCATTGGAAGCGTCAGTCTCTGATCAAGCACATCATTCAGTAACATATCATTTCCTTCAGATGATGCAGTGGAGGGTAGAGATGAGAGGAGGTCCCGGGGATGCTTTCCCATCATAATTTCAAGGGCCACCACCCCAAAGCTATACACATCACATTTTTCAGTGACCTTCATTGTGTATGCCAACTCTACACAAGAAAATTGAAAAGAAAGCCAGATCATGAGATTTCATTAAGTTTCCGAGGCTGAGGAACTTTAAATATTTTTATTCATTTCAAAGAAATAATTTAAGTTATTGAAACCAAAATAAGGCAAATCCAATTCGGGTACCAGAAAATTTTGGTATAGTTTTGAAATTTATATAATGTTGATCCAATTACCTGGTGCCATGTAGCCATAAGTTCCCACCACAGAGGTCCAGCTGGTAGAACCCAACCCAAGGAATTTAGCAGTACCGAAGTCTGACAACCTAGGCTCAAACTCACAATCAAGTAATATATTATTCAATTTAATGTCTCTGTGCACAATCGGTGGCTTGCAGTCGTGGTGTAGATATGCCAAGGCATGTGCAATGCCTTGTATAACCTTCACTCGCATTGCCCAGTCGAGCTTCCTCTCCTCCTCGGTCCCGTACAGTACATTCCCTAAACTCCCCTTCTCGATATATTCATAAATTAAGTACATGTAGCTGCCACTTAAGCAAAACCCATGAAGTTTTATTATATTACGGTGCCTCACCTCTGTGAGAGCCCGTATCTCATTTTCAGAACTCTTCTTGTATATCTCTTGCACCTCCCCTGTATTTTGAACCAGGATACGTTTCACAGCTACAATTTGATCAACTGAAAGCTCGGCCTTATACACAATACCAAACCCACCTTTACCGACACAATATACCCCGTTGAAATTATCGGTTGCATTTACAATATCTTTGAATCTGAATTTGCCATCTCTCTCCCAAATTAACGAGTCGGACATATCCGTACTTGCACTTTCGATCTCAAATTCCTCTTCCCTTTTCTTTCTTGACAGTACCAAGATTGTGATCACTGTGGCAACTAACAATACTATACCAGAAATTGGTAAAAATATTGCAAGAATCAGCTTTTTTCGATGGTTATGTGAAATATTATCGTTGGTATTTGTATAACAAGAGGTTAAGCCTTGAAAGTCTCCACATAGGCCGGGATTCCCAACATAAGCATTTGGTGAATCATCTCTAAAAGCATTTCCAGTTGGAATTGCACCAGTTAAATTATTATAAGAGAAATCAACTGATTCTAGACTAAACATGCCAGACAATGATTCAGGGATTTGGCCGGTGAGAAGGTTGTGCGATAGATTAAGATTTTGCAATTGTGTCAACTTGTCTAAAACAGACGGTATCAGACTAGTAAGTAAATTACTGCTCAAATCAAACCACAGTAAAGATTGTAGATTTCCAATCTTGGGAGGTATATTTCCAGAAAGGTTATTTCTTGATAGATCGAGGTACTGAAGCTTGGTAAGGCTACCCAGATAAGAAGGAATTTGACCTAATAATATATTATCACTCAAATTTAAATTGAATAACAAGCTAAGTTTTCTCAACTCAGGAGGAATTACACCTGTTAACTGGTTTGATCGCAAGCTTAGGTCTTGCAAATTTGTAATCTCACCAAAAATAGCCGGAATTTTACCCATTATATCATTTCCATCTAGATATAAACGTTCGAGACTTGTGCACTGACCCCAACTACTCGATAATTCACCGGTCAATGCATTACCAGTCAAATCCAGGTAAGATAGATTTGGGTGCACTCCAAATGCTTTTGAGATGTCCCCGGTGAAATGGTTATGTTCCAACTGAACCCGAATCAGACCCGAGCAATTTTTCAAACAGGAGGGTAGTGTCCCGGTGAAGTTGTTCATAACTGCAGTTAGGTTTTGAAGAGTGAATTCTTTACACAGATCACGAGGCAATTCACCATCAAAACTGTTGTATGAAATATCAACATTCACGAGTTTCCCATTTCGGCCAAAATCAGGAGTGATTGTACCACTCAGGTTGTTAAAAAATACTGAAAAGAAGTACAAGTAAGCGAGCTGGGAGATGGAATCCGGCAAGTGCCCCAAAAGTTGGTTAGTATTTAAATCGAGTTCTTGTAATGCCGTAATGTTACCGATTTCAGCTGGGATTTCACCTGAAAGGTTGTTGTTGAACAGATTTAACAGAGAGAGATTTTTGAGGTTACCAATGGAAGGTGGTATTGAACCACTAAGTGAGTTGTTCGATAAATCCAGTTCGGTTAATAGAACTAAATTTCCAATTTCTGATGGGATGGACCCGACCAAGTAGTTGCTGTACAGATACAAAATTCCAAGCTTCTTGGCCAACCCAATTTCTGATGGAATTTTGCCTGTCACGGAATTATTTTGCACTTGGAAAGAAATAAGCTCTGGCCAATTTTTAAAAAACACTCCTGAAATTCCACCGGACAATTTATTACTTGATATGCCAAACTGTCTCATATTTGTGAGGTTTAGAAAAGTACGTGGTAATGGTCCTGAGAGCTGATTAAGAGAGAGATCAATGAAATTGAGACTGGTACAGAGGCCGAGCTCGGGTGGTACGGTGGAGTTAAGTCCGGCAGATTTTATATCCAGCTGTTGAAGAAATTTTAGCTGACCAAGAGACGATGGGAGGGACCCACCAAGTGAATTTTCTCCAAGTGCAAGTACTCTTAGGCCTAATATCGAACCGAGTACTGATGGGACTCCACCAGTGAAGTTGTTTGCATCGAGGTGTAACTCACGCAACAATGACAGGTTTGCAAGGGAGTCTGGTATCGTGCCAGAAAATATATTTTGTGAGAGATCTAGGTGGGCCAGATTTGTATATTTTAAGATGAATTCGGGGAAGGAACCAGTAAGAGAATTCAGACACAGCGACAGGTACGATACTGACGGCATGTCGGAAAAATTTGAATAATCTGAGTTGTTGAGATAATTCCAACCGAGATCAAAATGGCGTACCTTGCTTAACCGACTAAGCTGGTATGGTACCGGCCCGATTAAGTTGTTGTTAAACACGCTCAGATAAACCAACTCACTCAACTGACCCATTTCAGGTGGTATAAAATTTTCAAAGAAGTTGCTACTAAGGTCTAGTGAAGTTAATTTAGAGAGGTTAGAGATACTAGAAGGGATGGATCCTTGAAGAATGTTATTGCTTAGATTGAGCGAAACAAGGTTGGGAAAAGAAGATAAATTTAGAGAATCTAATGTACCATTGAGACTGGCGCTTGGCAAAGATATTTGCACCACATTACCAGCTGTGTTGCAGGTGATACCGTGCCAAGAGCAAGGACCGGTACCGTTGGTGGTAGACCATGAAGCTATAGACCCTGGCTGGTACAGGCTTGATTTCCACTTGTGCAGTGCTTCTACTTCGGTCTCTGCTGAGGTTGCAACTAAAAGTGAAATGAAAATAATCATGAGAAATCTCACTTCTCTCTTCATTTTTTTTGTTTGCGCTAATGCATGTGATAGTACGTATGATTTGCTCTAGATATTGCAAATGTGAGAAATATCGAGTGTCAAATAAATAGTGTTTCTAGTGGGAAACAACAAAAAAAAGGGTCACAGAACGAGTTTTTCAACTGCTCTGCAATTGAATGTAAATTCTTGGATAGTATGGTAGACATCCAACCGTCAAGATCACATCAGATGGTCAGGAGGAGGAACTGTTGTGGGCAATTTGTGTCGCCCTGAAGATTTATTGCGGAGAGAGAGGAATTTCTTGGATAGTCTGAAGTCTGAAGTGGGCAGTAAGAATAATTCACGCGGCGTAGTGGTTCTGCATTCCCTAAACTTACTCAAATTTTAAGTTTTCATCCGGACCGCACAATTAGAATCTGACTTAATCCGGCGCGAGGTGAAACTAAGTAAACCAGACCGTGTCAGTCACCACTCAGAAGATCCAATAAAGGCACTGAATCAAACCAGACCAGGAACTAAATCAACCAGATCGGGACAGTCACCACTCAGAGATTCCAATGAAGAGCCGCCAGTGTGGAAGCCAGAAAAGGAGCTCGGAAACATGAGATCCTAAAAAGAAGAGGAGGAGAGAAGGGAGGGAGAAGAGAAGGAGGAGAAATATAGCACATAGCAAATACCAACACAAACAACTAAGACAAACAACAACATAAAAAATATAAAGTAAGTATATGTACAACTCGTTCCACCCAGCCTTCCATTGCCAAAGAGGAGAAGAACATCTTGGTAAAAGAGGAGAAGAAGAAGCGGACAGCTTGTCTTGGAGAATAAGAGCCCCCAAAATTAAGAGACGAGGTGGTGGGCAGATCCACCAAGCGGATGCACCGAGGGCAGCTGCTAGATCCACTAGACGGAAGCACCAGCACGAACGAATGCTGGAACAAAGAGCGGTGGTCAGATCCACTAGACGAAAGCATCGAAAATAGCGACCTTATCTACTAGGTAGAATCACCTGCTTGGACGGTATTATATGGAGAAATTTCAGGTATACCCCTCAAAAATTTTGATATTATGTGTTTTTATAGTAAATGTTGGAGGGCAAGCCACCTAACTATTTAATGCCCTTTTACTTACAACAATTGATTTCTCCTATTCGGGTTTCGAACCCCATGACCTCCCACAACATATGTCATCTGCCTTTACCACTAGATCAAAGGCTAGTTCTATTAATTTTCATTTTAAATTTATAAAATACCTATTTTATCCTTTATTAAAAAATAAAAATTATGTAGCACAATTAAGAGAATTGTTCGGTTGTCTAATTGAATGGTTTGAGAGGGCAAATTCTTCATTTTCTTACTTCTAAGTTGTAACGTACACACAGGTGTATATCTAAATGTCACTGTGTATACATCACAAGTAGAAAAATAAACTATTTGTCCTCAAAAACCAACTAATTAGAAGAATGAATAGTTTTTCTTACACAAACTATGTATTTTTATTTTTTTTAATTAAGGTAAAATGAGAACCTTATAAATTTAAAATGAGTCTTAATAGAAATTAAATAAAATGGATAAAAAGTGAATAAATTTAATGTTGGTTTTGCCCCTTAATAAACTGTCTTATTTTTTGTCTCTAATTAAATCCTAATTACTAATTGAGAGAGTTAACCGTTCTAGACTCTTAATAACTCTCTTTTGCACAGTTAAGGAAACCTTTAGTGCATTTAACAGGTTGAATTTATATACTTATTTAGAAAGATGAGTTTCGTGCCTACACACTATTGTCTATTGGAATTAATCCTAAGCTATGATTTAAGCCTTATTAAATTAAGTTTCTCATTCTCCGTTTCCACAATAAAGATTGGTCCATGCACCATAATTCTCTGGCAATTCATTCTCCACAATAAACGGAGAATGAGACTTTTCAGCAATAATTCTCTGACTTGGTTTTGAGATTCCGTTTCCACAATAAAAATGCACCATAATTCTCTGTTTACCTCAGGTCAATGCAACTTTTCAGCACGCTTGTCGTTAGTTATGGTGCATTTTTCAATTTTTGGCAATGCATAACCAAGTCAGGATATTTTGCAGCTTGACAATGATTGTGATTTCAATTTGTTGGAATAGTTGACTGAAGACATTTCTCTCCTTCAGATAGGGTGGCAAGGGATTGGCCCCTGTTTTTTCTCTTAAAAGTAAAATTGGTTGGAGCATTTTTTTTTTCTTTCCAATTAGATATGGACCACACGGTATACATGCACAATTGTTTTTATGTACTTCCACTTCCAGTGTTCATCTCCAAGTTTGGCTTCTGATTTTAAAGTAAATGATATCAAGCAGATGTGGGTCAGCTGGGCCCGACCCAACCTAGCTAACTGTTCATCTATACAACCAATTATTTCATTAAAGTTTCCACTGCATTTAATGGCTGAGGTACCTGCTATAATACAAAATGGTATTACAAACACACTTAATTTTATATCTAATTATTCAATTATATATGCTTATGTTTCATGTTTTATAAAAATTTTAAGTTTATTAATTTATAATAATTATAATTAGTGATTAATTTTGTTTCGTTAATATATAGTTTTTTTAACTTATAATTTTGTTATGAACATGTTATGTAGTTCATTTTTACTAATTTATATGTAGTGTCTGTATCTTTGTATTTGTATCCGTATTTGTTTAGTATTCAAACCGCATCTGTAAGAGTACTATTAGTCTACAAAAATTGACAACAGATACAAATACAATTTAGAACATGAAACTTTTCTACCATGGTTTATCTTCCGTTTACACCTCTGGGCCTTTTCTACTATGATTTATCTTCCGTTTACCACCACGTCAATGCAACTTTTCAAAACGCTTGTCGTTTTGGTTATGGTGTATTTTTCAATTTTTGGCAGTACACAAACAAGTCCGGGTCTTTCATAGTTTGACAACAATCATGATTTTAATTTGTTGGAATAATTTCCTGAAGATGTTTCTCTCCTTAAGATAGGGTGGCATGGGCCGAAATTTTTAAAGTTAGCATCCCAAAAAATAATAAACAAAAAAATAAGATAGGGAGTGGCCTATGTATTTTCTCTAAAAAGTAAATTTGGTTGGACCATCTTTTTTTTCCTTTCCCATGCCATTAGATATGGTAGATTTTCACATATAGTTAATTTGTATGAACTTTCAGTGTTTATCTTCAAACTGTTTGGCGTCTGATTGTAAAGCAAATTCTACCAATAAGATGCGGGTCAGCTGGGCCCAACCCATTAGTGCACCCGGCTGAACCGAACTAATCAAATTAATTCGTATTTTTATTTCTACTAATTCGTTCATCTATACAGCAAATTACTTGACTAAAGTTTCCGATTTTAATAATTATTTGTTCCAATTTTTTACTTTGTATTAGGTAGTTGTTTGTTCTAAGACAAGACTGGTACCATTGTTACCAATACTTGCCAAACAATGTAAGATTTGGTTTTGTGAAATCAGTGGAGTAGTCCACTATTATAAAAAAAATATATAAATATTTGTTCCAATTTTCATAATTTGTTTATCGCATGACTAAACTTTTGCATCTTATAGTTATCTGGTCATCTGTTTCTTACTTAGTTTTTTTTTTTCATTTAGTATTTTTTCATTGAATAGTGTCAATTATACTCTCTTGATCTTAGTCAAAATGAATGAGGTGAACTGGAAGAGCCTGGTTTTGTGTTCTGTTATTTTCCTATAATGGTTTATTACATACGTTCTATGCGGATGGGACCTTTATCAATAAAGGTCACATCCGCATAGAACGTATCAGTGGCCCAGTCCGTGCCTTTAGGTCCACTATTTTCTTTCATATCAGCCCAGAGAGGCCCACACTTATAAATCAATATATCAATATAGTCAATCAATTATTTTTTGTTTGTTTTTTTTCGGATTTCAAAATTTTCGTCGGTTACTTAATCAATCCATTAATCCAAATAAATTCTACAAAAGTCAGGTAATTTTCCAATCAAATTTTAATCATATTGTTCTGTGCACTTTTAGAAAAATTGTATAAGAAAAATAAATTCAAACATGCACTAAAAAATTTAGAGTAAAGATGTTGTCCCCCGCACTCCAGTCCCCTAAATGTCCCCCCCATTCTAACTAACTTTGTCAATCATTAAACCACCTTGAAAAACGTGTAAAACATGTAAAAGATGAGTCCAGTTTTTTCTTTAAATACTTGATATCTTAGGTATGAATACTTGATGAATTATATATGAATATTTGATATCTTAGGTAAGAATACTTTCCATATATGAATATTTGATGAGTCTAGTTTTTTCTTTAAATACTTGATATCTTAGGTATGAATACTTGATGAATTATATATGAATATTTGATATCTTAGGTATGAATACTTTCCATTTTGGGAGAATACTTTCCATATATTAATATTTGATACCTTGAAAATGTGTAAAAATATGTCATCATGGATCTCATTTGAAAGAGAAAATTGTGTAGAACACGTTCGTGGTTTTGGATTTGCAAAATTCCTCATAGATCGTCAGTAATATTGGTTAGATTGAACGGAGAAAAAAAAAATCACCTTGAAAAATGTGTAAAAGATAAGTGATGTGTCCAGTTTTTTTTTTAAATACTTGATATCTTAGGTATGAATACTTGATGTCTTAGGTATTCATACTTTCCATTTTGTATGTGAATTAATTTAATCAATGAATGTAGCACTAGTGGTGTGATCCACATGACTTTTTGGTTGTGGTCCCCAATACAGTCTGACAGTTATTGCCCCCGAAAAGTAATGGTCACCAGTTTGTATGTGAATTAATACTTGATATCTTAGGTATGAATACTTGATGAATTATATATGAATATTTGATATCTTAGGTATGAATACTTTCCATTTTGTATGTGAATTAATGTATGTTGAATAGATGTTTGACAGTTGTACTTTGACCATTAGGGGGACGTTTAGGGGACTGAATGGGGGGGACTGTTAGTCGATCCCAAAAATTTATATCATTTTACATAATTACGCTCAAAGAGTAACCCATATTTTTTATATATAGTTATATAAATAATTCAACTGATACATTGTTTGTACGTGGTAGAAGATTTAATGAATATATTTAAAGTTTTTTAATCTTTGTTGACTGTATCTTAGACAAAATAAGAACCTATTAATAAGAAAAAAATTCAATAATCTGGATAATAAGAAGCAATATCAATGTCACCACGATAGATATATAAACAAATTCAATATCTCTATTTTTTTACTTGCGTTATATACAACTTACTCATGAAATATACATAGCGAATGAGAATGACAAATTTCAAGCACTGAATGTTAAATATGAACATGGTTTCTATTTGGCATCCTGTATTATTTTGGAAACCATACACAGTTTGTTATTTAGAACCGTGAAAATGTTTTTGAAATTCGATTTATAATTGGCTAGCATCCATATTTACTAGGCATTCCACATATCATTAATATTATACATCCATAATTCAATAAATATTCAACATCACAACATACATAAATCAATCATATTCATTCAACATTCAACAAACTGAAACAATTAATATATTCAACATTAATTTAACATACATATATTCTTAATTCAACAAAATATACAACATACATATACATTTTATGAGATATGCTTGCTTTAAATTCTCTTACTAACATTTT
Source organism: Carex parvula (assembly GCA_025461045.1). Lineage (NCBI taxonomy): Eukaryota > Viridiplantae > Streptophyta > Magnoliopsida > Poales > Cyperaceae > Carex > Carex parvula. Next base: position 68,999 of record JAJGRW010002714.1, read on the forward strand.
TTACCTGTGGGTGATCAGCTTTTCATTTTTAGACAACCATGGATAACTGTCACACCCCGAGACAACCCGTCAACGTAAGACTTACACACATCACATACACTATGAATAACATCCATAAATGTCACATTAATTTCATAAGCAAATGGGTTCTACAAACGATCTTGATAGACATGGCTAGTGAAATGACCACTTCCATGCCTGTTCAAGTGTATCAAATTTATTGAAAAATAAAATTACGAAATTAAAAATGAACATAAGTGGCATCTAATTAAAACATGGATCCTTCCACTTGCGCTTACTCATGATCTTTCCTTAGGCGCCTCTTCTTCATTACCTCCGCTCGTTGACTTCTTGATCCACGTCCCATTTATTTGTAGTCATTGTCGTCCTCGTCATTTCCTGGAAGCCACATAAAAGTGGAGCAGGTGAGAGATCGAACAGTCTCTTAGTACATGATTTAGTTTCAGTGTCTTAAAATTATCCTCACATGCAATGCTATATTTGAAATACCCACACACACACACACACACACACACACACTTCTTTAGTTATCTTTCAAGTTTTTAACTACCTTACCAGGGGGACTCAAACCCCATTAGATCTTGGGTGTGCCACTAGACGGGGACTCGAACCACCGCTAGATCTTCTTTGCCTCACAAGGGGGACTTGAGCCACCCCAGCTATTGGCGTCTCACTAGGGGGACTCGAACCACCACTAGTTCAACTGTCTCACTCAACGAGGACTCGAACCACCGCAAAAAATTGAACTGTGACGGGAAGTCCAACCAACGCCACGTTAACGAGGGGTCCAGTCAGACACAAGACCCAATATACACATTCCAACATGCGTTCAACGCATATTGGCCCCTTTCCTTTAACATATCCATTACATTCCACATTCATTTCATTTAATCACACAAAAGTCATACTAAAAACAACACATCTCATAAGTCCGTTGATCAAAAGAATAATCCTATCCTAGTATTCTAAACAAAGCCAAAGGGAACGTTCGATTCAACATGAATAATTCCATAAATAAATAAATGCAAACAAAACGATAAGTAACAATTTGACAATGTCCAGAAAACCTATACCTGATATATGAGTAAATTCCTTGTCGTCTCTTACGTGTCTTAAATCTTCAAAAGTCAAACCTAGTAAACATATATCTATTTAGAAATATTTACTTGTTCTCATATCCTAAAATTCCTTAATACTACTTGTTAGTATATTCACATGTTACTGATCCTAACCCTTATATTGTGCATCATAATTTTGGCATAAAACAATTTAGTACGAAATTAGTGAGATAATATCTTAGTTTCAAAGTTTTCTAATTTTAATAATTGCTGGATTTATTTTTCAATCTATAAAAAAAAACATCACTATTTTGACATGATTAAGATAATATAACAATTAAATTTTAATGCTCACAAAATGTTTCTACACAATAACCTTTCCAGAATTTATTAAAATAAATTACATATCATATTATATGATCGAAGAAGAAAATTAAGTAAAATTAATATAACATAGTTTCAAATTTTAATAGACCTAAGGAAATACTTTAGTAATGATTTATATTTTCAGATTAAATAATAGAAGGTAGTAATTGTTAAATAAGGTAATTTAATTCCATATTTTGTAACTTAAAGAAAATACTCATTTCTAATATTTACTAATAAAAAAAATACTTACTAATAAAGAGAATTAGTCTGCATTTTTTCTCAGGAAGGATAGGGTGGCAAGGGATTGGTCTGCATTTTTTCTCAAAATTAGTCTGGGAATCTGAGCCTCTGAGCATGAGCATTTTTTTCTACCACAATTATATTTCATGACTCATTATAATTAATAAATTAGCAGACAGTGGATCAACTATAAAATAAATTTAGATCTAGCCAGAAGTTAAGATTTAATAATTTAATGAATTGTAGTTTACTTAAACTTGTTTTTTCATCATAAATTGAGAAACAAGGGAACGGACCCTAAAGAATTAGTTTTAACAAATATATATTATTTGAACATTCTGTGTGTTGTAGAGAATCATTCACAGAGGTCAGCTGCAGCAGTGTCTATTAATCTATGATACATCACAATTATTTATTTCAACCAACATGATTATTTAAGGATACAAAAATTAGAGTCAAGTGGGGTTGCTTGACCACTCTCCTTGTTACTGCATGCAACATGCAAGTCTATATAATTCTATTAATTAATTACATGAATACTAGCTTTTGGCACAAATCTATATAACTCTATTAATTAATTACACACTTTACAATATAAATATATGAAATCCCTTCCATATTTGGGATTCACCAAGCACATATATATAAATCTCACTTATTATTTATACACATACATAAATACTGTGTTGCATTGTTCTTGCTCTGACTCTTTCATGTAACCAGGCATCATTCTTCTACGGCACGGCAGGAGGAGTCGGTGCATGTCCATAGCTGCGTGGATGTCCATTGCTTGATGGAGCCGGATGGTATCCTATTGGTAGCCGGTCGATTGCTGAAAATGAGGAGATGACAAAGTAAATTTGCAACTTTTAATTAAAGAAATACGGAAAATAGCTCTCTCAATTTATCTATTGGTAAAAATTTCAACATACCACTTAATTAATTAGGTGCAATTAAATAGAAAGATACTGGTTCAAGTTTCATTGACTTATCATGTCAATTAAAGTTTAAATACTAGCTTGCTTAAAAAAAAAAAAAGAATTAAATTTTGAATGCACCAGCTATATATTAATTATGAAAGAGATAAATTAATTATTTACCATCAGCCTTGCTCTCTTCCAGTGTTCGAGCAGCCTCGTACTATGCAATACAAGAGAACTTGTGAAAAATAGGAAGAGAATGCACAGAACTGGAAGCGCTTTTGTTGTTGACATGTTTAAAATTAGTTTTATCCTGTTTCTGTTATGATGCAGCTCATACCCAGAAAGGATATATTCCTATTTATAAGCTATCCAAGGCAAGCAATCAAAAACGAATATTGGTCTGATTTAGCTATAATTGATCAATATACGATCTGTTTACTTTTCCGTTTACCTCAGGTCAATGCAACTTTTCACCAAGATTGTTGTTAATTGTGGTGCATTTTTCAAGTTTTGGCAATGCTTGAACAAGTCAGGATCTTTTGTTGTTTGACAGCGATTGTGATTTTAATTTGTTTGAATAATTAGTTGGCTGAAGACATTTCTCTCCTTAAAGATAGGGTGGCAAGGAATTGGCCTGCGATTTTTCTCTTAAAGTAAAATTGGTTGGACCCGATCCATTAGTGCACCCGATCCAATTCATTCCACAAATCTTTGGTTTCAATTTTAATTTGTTTAATGCACGAAAATTTTTTGAATCTCATCTGGTCGTCTGTTTTTTACTTTAGTAGTTTTTTTCATTTAGTAGTTTTTCATTGAATAATGTCTATTACTCTGTCGATCTCAGTCAAAATGACTGAGCTGCACCGGAAGAGCCTCGTGTTGTCATATGTTATTTTCCTTTTATGTAGGAGTATTAATGGAACTCTTTTATTCGTATACTCGAGTCATACCGTATTCAATAAGACAGGTACGGGTAAGATTTTTCTTTGTTTAGCTTATCTGGTATAGGTAAGGATACAAGTAAAGACTATTACTTGCCCGTTATCTAATACGGTAATAATTAAAAAGAAAAATTATAAAATTGTAGACATAGATATATATTTATATAGAGATGATGAATGATATGATATAGTTTTCTTAATGACTCATATATATCTATTAAATGACACCTTTTTATTTGCTTACACAACCTGTACTATATTTGATAAGACGGGTACGGTAAGATTTTTTTTGCGTTTAGTTTAATTATTGGATACAGACAACAGTAAATTTTTTTTTTCGTTACCATAACTGGTATGGATAAACGCAGTCTTGATCAAGGTTTTTTTTTTTTGTTTAAATAACTGGTAGGGTTATACAAGCAGGTTGATCAACGTTTTTCTTTTCCGCAGGAACTCGCAGTGTTTTGAAAAGTACCTGATCTCATATCGTCACTCGTAAGCAAGGCCTTGCCCATGGAAAAAAGAGAAGTTTTACTACTTACGCAGTCCATTATTTGGAGAGAACGTTGTCCTAGAATATTCACTGGAAGATCAAAACTGGAAGAAGAACTTGTAGATGAAGTATACGACCAATCAAAATTTTTAATGTAATAGAAGAAGAAGAATGAATAGACTTAAATTGGTGCAACTCACTCATAATTTTTATTTTTGCCATTTCTATTGTAATTTTTTTCTGATAACAATCAGGATTTGTTTTTATGGTTTGTGTTGCCTTGCTCTGGTTTGTGTTGCCTTGTGTTGCCTTGCTCTGGTTTGTGTTAACTCATCAAGTAATTGACTAGATATGTCGTTGCTCAATTCTGAGAGCTTGTTTTGTAAAGAATGTGGTTGTAGTGCAGCACTTGGTGGCCTTTCGGCTCTTGCTGTTTTGTGGGATTCTTTATTACCCAGGCCTAAGCCTGCTCTGATACCATATTACTTCTTGAGATATTATGGAGGGAAGAAGAACATTATGAACAAAAGCTTTCTGAATAGTATTCTGATACTGAAGTACATTGTATTATATTTATTATAGATGTTGGCCTACTAGCCGTTATTCTATTGCCAATTCTAATTGACCCTTCTACAGTTGTATTAGCTATTACCTTCTTTCCTAAATTTGCTATTTACAAATCGTAATTACACAGATACTATATTTGATTAGATCTGTCTTGCCCCTTTGAATCTATGATGATATGAGATCATTCTGAACAATTATCTGTTCCAAAACAATATTAAGCATATCAAAATATTCATTTCTTCTTGTTTTGTAAGCATATAAAAATATTTATGCCTATAGCAGTGGAAGTACCCTCTAGCTTATTCTTCTTGTGCATACAAGCAATGGATAGCGAAAGACAATTTCCATTTTAAAGTGTTTCTGGCTTTCATTCAAACAAAAATTGATATCTGTGGCTATATTTTAATGCTGTATGTTGTAATTGGCAAAATTTAGAAAAAAAAAAGTGGCATCTTTTCTGAGTACCTCGTTCCAACCAAATTATACTACGTAATTTGAGATGATCAGTTCTTTTTCTTTTGGGAAGTAATTTACTTGCTAGAATCCAGCTACAAAAAATTAACATGTTATCAGAATTGTGTAGATTTCCATGTAGCAGGTCTTGTAATTATATTTTCAAGCCAAACTGAGATCTTGAGTTTTTTTGTGTGGGATAAGATCAACTTATAATTATGAAGACAAAATAAACCAGGAGGTAGGTCCATTACTCCTTTTAGGTTCCATTGACGAGTCAACATGTCATGTTCAGGACAATGATTGCTGCCTTCAATACATATACGTCAATAAGCCTAATTTGCGAGCTCTCTTTTGTTCTTTTTTCTTTAGTACAAATTTAGCTCTTTCTTTTATTTTTGGTTACAAATTAAGCTAAAAAAAAATGGCATAGAACTGATAATTATGTCACGAAAGAGAACAAGAAAAAAATCCTCATTGCTCACAATTGCTGCAAGAGGTCAATTAATGAATGAGTTAAATCTGATCCTGATCCAAGGATCTGACAGAACTCAATTCGACCTGAATCCAAAAACTTCGAATACCAAGACGCTCCAAAACATGACAATCTGAAGCACAATCCAACACACAAATGACCCAAAATTCGAAAAGATACAAAAGTGAGACAACTCAAAAAGAACAACCTAGTTGTTCACTTACAACGGGTCCCAGTACGTCAGTTCCTTCTTAATATGACTTTAAAAGGAATAAACCTTATAGGTGATCGATCCCACTGAAAGCAGCTAAGTGATAAGCCTTATAGTAGGGACCCCATTGTCAGCGACACAAACACTTTTAAATCAGGCAGCTAAATATCGAGCCCACTGAGAGCAGCCCAATAGGTATCCATCAGGGCCCACATATTAGCGCAGAAAAGTCCATATTAATTTATTTTACAAGATCGAGCCCAGCGTTCTGACCTATATCAGTACTTAGTGTCCAACTATAAAATATGCAATCCATTATTTTTTATTTTTCTGTGCTTTTCGGATTTCAAATGCCCATCGGCTATTATTCCATTAACTTTCTGTGTTTGATGAAAAGCTGATGTTCCAACTCTACAGCAGAAATTAAATTACAGTTCTAACAAAATTCTTTCAAATTTATTCAAAAAGTCATATTGGTGAAAATTACAAAATTTTACAAATTATTCAAACGGTTTTTTTTTTTTTTGGCTTATTTCAATTAGATATCATAGTTCAGTAAATTCAATTAGCAGATAGGGGGTAAAATTGGGAGATAAATTTGGATCTAGGCAGGAATTAATAAATGATTTGTAATTTATTTTAAATTTGATCAGCACTTGTTAATTGATGATGATATTCTACAAGTTTAGGATTGATAGTTATTCATTAGTAATTAATACATGAAGAACATAAATTGAGAAATACGGGAAGAGACCCGAAAGAGGAAGTTTCAACTAATTTTAACTGTTTAAAAATTCGGATTGTTTGGTTTACAAGTATTATGTTTGTCAGATGGAGCTTCTGAATTGAATTTGTCGATCTCCTTTTATTAGAATTAAGGATTACTAGTATCAAACATATTATATAAATTTATTAATATCAATTTTGTAATTTATAATATTCAGATTTCTGTTATTATTCTGAAATGCTTTTTATTTTTTGTTGTAGTTGCACATCTGTCATTCGTTCCATATATATACCTCTATATATCTGTAGTGATCTACAAATACAAGTACAATTTGTAGTCCAACGATAAGGTATATACCATATCTGTCAGTATCATCTTAGCACTTTGCTCACAAGATTTGCACATATTAATGTTGGTCCAAATTTTGTCCATTGCGTACCAAAATTCTACGCATTGTTAACTCCTTCTGTTATTTTCTTCAATGGTTTCATTTTCTCTGTTGACCTCTGGTCAAAGTGAAGTTTCAGCAGGATTGTCCTTTTGTCAATATATCAACAAGTGTATTTGGATGTTTTTGTAGCTTAATAGCGAGATTTTATATGGCTGGATCGTTGGTCTCTCTCTTTGGGATAGGGATAGGGTGGCAAAGGGAATTGTCTGCGTTTAAGAATCTGATCCTCTGAGCATGAGTTAATATTTTAATAAATTAGCAGACAGTGGATCAACTTTGAAATAAATTTGGATCTTGCCAGAAGTTAATATTTAATAATTTAATGAATTGTAGTTTACTTAAATTTGTTTTTACATCAAAAATTGAGAAACAGGGCAACGGACCCTTATAAAGAATTAGTTTTAACTAATTTTAACTATTTCAAAATTCTGTGTGTTGTAGAGAATCATTCACAATTATTTGTTTCAACCAACATAATTACTTAAGGATAATATAATTAGGGTCAAGTGGGGCTCCTTTCCTTGGCCTCTCTCCTAGTTACTGCATGCAAACAATGTAGATGGCTTTGGCACAAACCTATGTAACTATTAATTGTACCCATTACAATATTGATATATGAAATCCCCTTCTCAGCACATATATATAATTCTCAATTGTTATTTATACAAGTACATAAATACGTTGTTGCATTCTTCTTGCTTTTAATCTTTCATGTAACCAGCCATCATTCTTCTAGGCATTTGCTTCAGGAGGACAATTTGGATTTTTATAGTACTTACTGCACCTTCCAGTGTAAGGCTGGCCTCGGGGGTTGCCTGATGGAATCGAACGTTTGGCTGTAATACTCCCGGGCTGATTGCTGAAATGACAAAGTAGATTTGTAATTTTAAATTTAATTACTTATGAAAGAAACACAGAAGATATACACCAGATTTGTAATACTCCATGGCTGGTTCAAGTTTCTTTGAATTATCATGTCCACTAAAGTTTGAATACTTTCTAAGAAAAAAAGTAAATATACAGCGGCTATTATTTAAGAAAGAAAGAGATTACTTACTACTAGCCTTGCTCTCTTCCACGGTTCGAGCAGCCTCCGTAGAAGGCAAATGAGCGAGCTAGTGAAAAATAAGAAGAGAATGCAGAGAACTGGGAGTGCTTTTGTTGTTGACATTTTTGGAATTTATTTTATCCTGCTTTGTTTTATGATGCAGCTGGTACCCTCCAAGGATTCATTCCTTTGCGGCCATACCGAACTGTGTTTCGACGTACCGTGCTTTGGAGTGCCTGAAACGAGGCCATGCCGTGCTAACACATTGAAGTTTCTAGACGTGCCATGCTGCACAGTACAGGAGTTGAACACAACACATTTAATGGCACAACACAGTTTGGTATGACATGCTTTTACATGTCGTGCCGGTATTTAGACGTACCGTGCTAGTTTTTTTTTTAGATCTTGATAATTTGGTATGCACGACTGCTTGATGGTGGACTGCTTCTAGGCGATGTGGTTGTTGCATCCCATGGTGAACATACAGCTGGTACGTCTCTTTATTAAAAAAAAAGGGAAAAGTGTCTAAAACTCTAAATCACAGGTTGTGCCGTGCAAGAGCAGAGTCACTCTAAAAAATTTAGCAACACCATAAACAAACTGGATATTGTGTGGCGCGGCCATGAAGGATATTACAAAGTGAATTAGAAAAGCACTGATCATGACTGTGTCGGTGTCTGTTGTGATCTTGACTGTGTCCGTGTCTGCACATGATTAGTGGTTTGTGCCAACAATCTGGATAACCCTTATTTCTATCCCTAAAGCTCAACATAACCCTCAGAAAATCTCGGTTAACAACTGCCCAAAATTGTGAGAAACATCCAAAATCACCAGATGGCAACAACATTTATTGTAAATAAACAGCTCAGATTTGTACCTCCCTATGAAGAAGAGAGAGAAAGAAGGGTGACACTCAATGAAAGAAGGGGCCGGTGTAGTTGATATATGAGAAATGAAGGGACTGTTTGGGAAAAAGCGGAATTGGAAATTTGAATTAGATAGCCAGCTTTTGAATTTGGGGGAAAACGGAATTGGAATAGAGAGCAGGAAATTATAAGATTCGTGTTGCATGTAGATGCGTGCGATCGGAAGCTCCGCTAAAGATGGATGAAAAAACAAGGAATTAGTTATAGTTAATTTTGAAGGCCTATTACGATGACTTCATAGAGCCCAGTAATTTATAATCTGAGTGAAACAGGTGGGCTAGGCCTTATGGCCCGCTGTAGCCCAGTAATAATTAATTGATGCCAGTTAATATATTTAAATAGACTTGTGCCAAAACTAGTTTTCACCTAAATAAATCTTCCAATTAATGCCATCTACATTACTTGCATGCAGTAACAAGGATATTATTGTATATTTATCCTTAAGCAACCCCACTTGACTCTATTTTTGTATATTTATCCTTAAATAATTATGTTGGTTGACATAAATTATTGTGATCGATTTTTGTATATTGCATTGGTTGACATACATTATTTTTGTATTTTTACCTCTTCATAAATTATTGTATATTGTATTGGTTGACATAAAATATTTTTGTATTTTTGTAAAACACACATAATTTTGAAATAGTATATATTTGTTAAACCTAATTCTTTATAAGGGTCTGTTCCCCTGTTTCTCAATTTATGATGTAAAAACAAATTTAAGTAATTTACAAATCATTAAATTATGAAATCTTAACTTCTGGCTAGATCTAAATTTATTTTATAGTTGATCCACTGTCTGCTAATTTATTACTTATACTGAAGCATGAAATATAATTGAGGAAAAAAAATGCTCAGAGGCACAGATCCTCAGACTAATTTTTGAGAAAAAAACGCGGACCAATCCCTTGCCACCATATCCTAAAGAGAGAGAGCAACGACTTGAGTCAACTAATCCAACAATCTAAAATCTCGCTGTTAAATTACAAAAACTTCCAAATAAACTTGTTTATATATTAACAAAAGGACAATTTTATTGAAACTTCACTTTGACCAGATGGCAACAGTGAAAATGAAATCATTGAAAAAAATAACAACAGGACATGACAATGCGTAGAAATTTGGTACAAACCTTATTGTTGGACTATTAATTTGTAGATCACCACAGATATATAACAGATGTTCAACTACAACAAAAATAAGCATTTCACAATAATAGCATAAAAATAAAAATAAAAATTATAAAAAATTGATATTAATAAATCTGTATATTCTGTTTGATATTTGTAATCCTTTAGTATAAAAAATCTTTTGGACTTATTTATAAATTTTGAAAACATAGGGGTTACGTTTATATTCCTTATGAAATTTGTGTTGTACTTATCTGTAAAACTGACTTTTTTTAAGGTTTAAATGTAAAAATGCAAAACTTAATTAAAAAAATAAACTAACGTGGTATTGTAGCCACGTGGCTAGCTCCATGCATGTAAAAAAATTTGACCGCCGTAAATCCCCTTGAAAACTTCCCCCTCTCATTTAATTGATTCAAAAAAAAAAAAATGAAAATGAAAGAGAAAAAAAAAAGAGAAAATTGGAGAAAATGAGAAGAAAATGTTTTGATCACTATCAGGTAATCAGATTTCTCTATAATCTGTGTTTTCGATTTGTACTGTTGAATTAGATGTTTGAATTGGGACTATGTAACGGGACCTGCATATTTAACGGGATAGCGGATCTGAGGTTCGAATTGAAATTATAAGTGAACTGATGAGATTGTGTGTTCTGCAAATGTGGAAATTGTCTATGGCAAACATTCCAAATATGTGTGTGACTTATTTTACTGATAACCCAGACCCAGGTGCTATCACTTGTTAAATGTGCAAGTATAATTTGATGTGAATTTGTAAGGATTAATCCAACCTATTTGAATGTTTAATTAAGCCAATTATAGATAACCATGTCGTTATCTGAGCTTTGTAACTGACTTCTATTTTGTTTTATGTTTATTTATGTTTGTGACATATGTAGATGGGACGAAGGATGGATGCGAGGGTGCCACTCTTGTCGCGAACCCCGGCCCAGTGGTGAGGGCATGACAATTTTGGTATTAGAGCATTAATTCCTCAGACTGCGTTTGGTCATTGTTTCGTTTGTTTTCTATATTCCGTCTTAATTTTGATCGTTATGATTTACGAGATTAATCTGAAAATTTTCAGTAATCCTGTTTGATTATAATTTTTAAAGTTTAAGTAATCCTGTTGGATTCTATATTCCGTCTGAAAAATTGATATGGTGCTTTTTTTAACAGACGAAAAATTGATTAATCGAAATTCAGACGGAAAAATTGATATGGTGCTTCTTTTAAATAAAGTAGATTATTTGTTTTAATGATATTTTATGGCTCCGGTAAAGTAGAATTATAATACATATAATATAACTAAAATTCAGTTATATATTAATAATTTACTTAAGAGACCAAGAAACAAATATAATAAAAAGATAACACATATCTACTTTGTATATTATTAATAATATCATGAGGTAAGAAATAGATACAAATAATATTATTTATAGCATTACTTTAAGGGATCGTGTATTGTAAAAGATACCTTACATTTGTGTTATTTGGATAATTATAATGTATAGCTAGTACCGTTAGCTTAGAGTATAGTAAAATGTTATTCTGCTATTGTTAACATGACATAGATCCCACAGTATCACACCAATTGGTCCGGCCCAGCTGATTTGCATATGCTTGCTATCATTGTTTTACAATCAGACGCCAAACTTGGAGATAAACACTAAAAGATAGTCCAACCATTTTTACTTGTAGAGAAAAATTACAGGCCAATCCCTTGCCACCCTATCTGAAGGAGAGAAATGTCTTCAGTCAACTATTCCAACAAATTAAAATCACAATCGTTGTCAAACAACAAAAGATCCTGACTTATTTATGTATTGCCAAAAATTGAAAAATGCACCATAACTAACGACAACCATGCTGAAAAGTTGCATTGACTAGAGGTAAACTGAAAAGATATCACAGTTGAAAGGCCAAGAGTAGGGTATTGCGGCCACACCGAACTATGTTTCAGCGTACCGTATTTTGGCATGCCTGAAACGAGGCCATGCCGTGCTAACACATTGAAGTTTCTAGACGTGCCATGCTGCACAGTACCAGAGATGAACACAACACATTTAACGAAACAACACAGTTTGGTATGACATGCTTTTACATGCCGTGCCGGTACTTAGACGTACCGTGCTAGTTTTTTTTTAGATCTTGATAATTTGTTACTTTAAAAATGTGCGTTAATGTTAAAAAAATCAGAAATAAATTAAAACTGTGAGAAAATATTACAAAGGAGTTAAAAAAAATTGAAATTTTATTTTGAGACGGGTCGTGTCGTATCCATGTCTCGACATGCCATGTCTGTACTTAGACGTGCCGTGCCGTACCCATGTTTAGACATGCCGTGTTTAAATGTATCGATTTTAGAAAAATTATGACAAAACAAAGATAAGGACACGGCACGTCTAACAAGACGTGCCATGTTGTGCCGTGTCCTTGGTCGTGCATGCCGGCATGTGTACCTGGCATGCAGTGTTTTTGCAAGCTAGAGGTGTAAACAGATTGGATACGGACAGAGACAATAGCTAAATCGTATCCATATCTATTTGAGAAATGTTATGGCCACCAAGTCATCATCCCCGAATCAGTCCTCCAACTAGTTCAACTGAATTTTTTTTCCATTTTTGTCGTGCCGTGCAGTTGTTCAGCTTTCCATTTCTGTCGTCAACTACTTCACTGATATCTCTCCAATTTAGATTGCTAATAACTGCCAATACTTTTCTAATTTTGGATATTGTTATTATTTTCTACTTTCCTTTCCGATGGATTCTTTTCTTCTCTCCCACTGGATCATCTCCACCTCGGCCAAAACACATCGATCCTTTCTCTTTTCTTCTCTCCCACTCGATCCTCTCCGCCAGAAACCTAGATCTGGAAATGAAAAACTATATTATGATTGGATACGAACGAGCATCACCGTGAAGCTTTCAGGAGAAGCAGTAGAGGCGACACTCTTCGTCTTCATCATCGCCGATCGCAGAGCAGATCGTCGTGAAGCTTTGAGAAGAAGCTCCTCTTGAGAGTAGAGGTGATGAAGGGATAACGACCGCGCGGCTCGTGAAGGGATAATGATCGATGAATCCCAGTTCAAAATCAAGTCTGATGACTAAGATTTGATATTGACACCTAATGCAAATGCTACTATATCCATAATGAACAAATCAAATGGCTCTGTTCTATTTAATCGGTACAGTAGAAATGCTACTATTCAGATTTCTATGATCTTCGTAGAAACAAAGTTCATTTTTGTATATTTCTTATTTGTAATAGTATCTTTATACGAAACAATATTCTATAAAAGAAAATGTTGTTCGCAATTCCTGTTGTATTTCTTAATTGTCTGATTATTGCCCAGTTTTCAGATGTCTACTCAAATTTGTGAACCACAAGTAATAGTATTGTCTGATTATTGCCCACTCTTCTATACCATTGATTGGTTGTTGACAGATGTTTAAATATTTGACACGTGAGGTTTAAATGTTTTATATGTAAAGTTGATGTGCTTTACTTTATAGGTTTAAATGGTTGATATTGTGGTTTTTAGTTAATTTAATTGTCAAGGTAAAAGGTTTGATATATGAGGTTTAAATGGTTTCCTATTAATATTTTAAATGTTTTTTGAAAAAGCTTTAAATACTTGAGAACAATCGTCAAAACTGCATTTTTTTCAAAAGTACAACGCTTAACATGCTTGAATGTAGTATTTTAAATACTTGAATGTAGTATGTTAAATAGTATGTCTGGTTTAAATGGTTAAAAATATACTCTCGGAAAGACGCTACAGACCTTCTATAATGTTGTTGTGGTAAAAAGTGCTAGCTGTAAAAAATAGTTTTTTTAACTTAAACTTGATGTTTAAACGCTTGAACATAGTATTTTAAATGGTAGACATCAGATATTTAATGATCGAAAATCTGTGTTTCAAGAGGTGTACCAACCTTCTAGAAGGTCAATGTGATCAAAAGTGGCAGATATAAAAAAAATAACTTAGGTTTGAGATTTATTACTTATACGTAGTAGTTTAAATGTTAGTCATTAGAGGTTTAAATGGTTGATAATTTAAATTGCTCATTGGCTTCACTTAAAAAAAAACAACGTTTTGAAAATAACTCAAAAGTATTTCTTCATTGATCTAATTTGAAAGAGAAAATCGAGTAGAAAATATTTGTATTTTTAGATTCGCAAAATTTCATTATAGATTGTCGGAAAAATGATCGAGAATAATCAGAGGGAAAAAAAATGGGTCAAATAAATCTTTCCTTTGATGGCTTGAAGACAAAAATAGTTAGAAGTTAAAACTATTCAGATTTAGAATTAAAATGTTTCTAGATAGACGTTTAAATTATTGCGAGTAGCATTGTAAAAAGTTATAAATATAGCTTTAAATACTTGGATATGAGCGCTGGAAATGAAAGTTAGACATAAAATACTTGGGGGGCTTGCTCGAGAATTTATTTGGGGGGCAATTATCAGGCTCCTATCTATTTTTAATTGATTGCAATTGCCTTGAAAAAGTCTATATATAGGAGTAAATCCTTAGGGTACCAACTGCATCATAATAGAAACCACAGTTTCAAAAATGTCAACAACAAGAGCTCTTTCCGTTCTCTGCATTCTCTTCCTATTTTTCACTAGCTCACTCGTATTGCCTTGTACCGAGGCTGCTCGAACCCTGGAAGAGATCAAGGATGCTTGTAAGTAATCTCTCTCTTTCTTAATTAAGGAAATATTCAGACTTTAATTGACTGATAATTCAATGAAACTCTTGAAACAGTATCTTTTAATTTGCTCCTAATAACTAATTAAGTGGCAAGTAGAAATTTTTAGTAATAGATAAAAGTGAGAGAGATATCTTCCGTAATTCTTTCATTATTAGTAAATTATTAATTGCAAATCTACTTTGTCATCTCCTCATTTTCAGCAATAACCTATCCATCGATCGCAAGGCCAGGCAGGGGATACACTCCACGACGTCCCTGCAGTAAGTATTATCAAAATTGTCATAGTTATCCTCCTCCTCAAGCAAAGCCTTAGAAGATTGAGGCCTGGTTACATGAAAGAGTCAGAGCAAGAAGAATGCAACAAGCTATTTAATTATGTACGTGTATAAATAAAAAGTGAGATTTATGTATGTGTTTGGTCGAAATCCTTAATAAGGAGGGGATTTAATATATTAATATTGTAAGGTGTGCATTAATTAATAGAGTCATATAGATTTGTGCCAAAAACTAGTGTTCATCCCTTGCATGCAGTAACAAGGTGAGAGGTCAAGCAAGCCCCACTTGACACTAATTTTGCTATCCTGGAGTAATTATGTTGGTTGAAATAAATAGTTGTGATGATTCTCTGTGAATGATTCTCTATAACACACATAATTTTGAAATAGTAAAATTACTTAAAACTAGTTCTCTATAATGGTCTATTCCCCTGTTTCTCAATTTATGATGTAAAAACAAATTTAAGTAAACTACAATTCATTAAATTATTAAATCTTAACTTCTGGCTAGATCCAAATTTATATAAAGTTGATCAACTGTCTGCTAATTTATTAATTATACTGAAACATGAAATATAATTGAGGAAAAAAAAATGCTCATGCTCAGCGGCTCAGATTCTCAGAATTTTTGAGAAAAAACGCAGACGAATATCTCTTGCCACCCTATCCCTATCCCTATCCCTATCCTAAAGAGAGAGACCAACAACTTGAGTCAACTAATCCAACAATCTACAATCTCGCTGTTAAGCTACAAACCAATCAAATAAACTTGTTGATATATTGACAAAAGGACAATTTTACTGAAACTTCACTATGACCAGAGGGCAACAGTGAAAACGAAATCATTGAAGAAAATAACAACAGGACTTGACAATACGTAGAAATTTGGTACAAAACTTATTGTTGGACTACATATATATAACAGATGTGCAACTACAACAAAAATAAGCATTTCACAATAATGGCATAAAAATAAAAAATATAAATTACAAGAAATTGATATTAATAGATCTGTAGATTTAGTTTGATATTCGTAATCCTTAATTATAAAAAAAGCTTTTGGACTTATTTATAAATTTTGAAAACTTAGGGGTTACTTTTATATTATTTACGAAATTTGTGCTGTACTTATCTGTAATACTGAATTTTTTTAAGGTTTAAAATGTAAGAATGCAAAACTTAATTAAAAAAAGAAACTAACTTAGCATTGTAGCCACGTGGCTCCATGCATGTAAAAAAATTTGACAGCCGTAAATCCCCTTAAAAACTTTCCCCTCTCATTTAATTGATTAAAAAAAACGAAAATGAAAGAGAAATAAAAAGAGAAAATGAGAAGAAAATATTTGATCTATCAGGTATTCAGACTTCTCTATAATCTGTGTGTTTTATTTGTACGGCTGAATTGGATGCTTGAATTGGGTATCAAATTATGAGACATATTTAACGGGATAGCGGGTCTGAGTTTCGAATTTGATTTATAAGTGAATTGATGAGATTGTGTTTTCTGAGAATGAGAATTGTCTATGTGGCAGATATTCCAAATGTGTGTGTGACTTGTTTTACTGATAACCCAGACCCAGTTGTTTAATTAAGTCAATTATAGAGAAGCGCGTTGTTAAATAACCAGTTACTGAGCTTTGTAACCGACTTCCATTTTGTTTTCTGTTTATTTATGTTTGCGATGTAGGTTGATGGGACGAAGTATGGATGCGAGGGTGACACTCTTGTCACGATCCCGGCCCAGCGGCGGGGGCGTGACAATTTTGGTATCAGAGCATTCGTTCCTTAGACTATGTTTGGGTCATGGTTTCGTTTGTTTTCTATATTCCGTCTGAATTTTTTTGATCCGTATGATTTATGAGATTAATCTGAAAAATTTGATTAATCCTGTTTAATTATCAATTTTTAAAGTTTAAGTGATCCTGTTAGATTCCATATTCCGAATCGAAATTCAGACGGAAAAGTTTTGAGTAATCCTCTTAGATTCTATATTCCGTCTGAATTTCGATTCGGAAGCTGTATCATAAATCTAAAAACTCGAAGAATCATGTCCGTTCATTTAAATTTATACATTACAAACCATTTGGGCTAATGAAAGCAGTGATTCCAAACAAGTGATTATAGAGCCGATTACAAACTGATGTTAGTAGTACAATTTTGCTTTTCTCCAAATAAACTGGCGGTGAATTGAAACTGGTTGCACTTTCCTTTTGGCCCTCTGTCCAAAAGAGAATTGTCACGGAGGGAATTGGTTTGCGTTCCTTTTCCTTTATTATAATTCAAAGAAAATAGTGTATGTCATTTCTTATATCAATTCGAAAAATCTTGAGTTAGGTCAGAAGGCTATCAAACACAAAAAGGAAATTCTACGTATGAAAATAGATTGCTTATTTTATAGTTGGACTATTAACTTAGGTCAGAACGCTGGCCTCTTGGAAAAATAAATTCATATGGACTTCTCTGGGCCGAAAATAAGATTAGTAAATGTTCTGTGGGCCCTGATGGGCACCTATTCGGCTGCACTTAGTGGCCCTGATTGGCTATTTGGAAAATTAATTCCTACCAAAAAGAAAAGAATCTAATGAAAAGAGAGCGAGTGAGGCTATGGTGCTATGCATAGCACGGATGGCTAGTGTACTACGGTTCAATATGGTACTTTTTAAAATCCTAACGGTCGATCCGACCGTTCAATGTGATAACCATATGAATATGTACTTGCAAACTAAATTTTATATTTTTTCAAATTTTTTTACTATTTTTTTAGATAGGTAGAATTTTGATGGTCCAGAATTTTCAGAAAACACTGATTTTTCTACCTATCTAAAAAATAGTAAAAAAATTCAAAAAAATATAAAATTTAGTTTGCAAGTACATATTCATATGGATATCACATTGAACGGTTCGGATCGACCGTTAGGATTTTAAAAAGTACCATATTGAGCCGTAGTACACTAGCCATTGGTGCTATGCATAGCACCATAGCTTCACTCAAAGAGAGCTCATAAGGTTTTTTTTTGTTGACGTGTATGTAATTGGAGGCAACAATCATTGTCCCAAACTTGACGGTCTAATGAACCCACCTGAGGTTAAGATTCACTCAGGGATCTCTCTTATTTGTTGTCTCACCTGGTTTAGTTTCTTGTCTGCATAAATTGATGTTACAACACAAAAATAATTACAAAACCTTCCACATGGAAATCTGCAAAAGGGAATGTACAAAAATATTGCCACTTTTTTCCTAAGGGTGTTGGACTCAAAATGTTTTTGGCCCCCATTAAGAAACCAATGCTGTAGCAATCTCGAAAAATAAAAAAAGACTTGTCAGAAAGCCGAAAATCGGAGATACAGAGCAAAACTTAGCAGAGAACAAAAGTTTACTGTTAGCTAGCTTACTATGTTATTCTTAAGAGGACAAGAATTGATGAAAAAAATAAGTACAAATTAAAAATACAAAATCAATGAAAATGAGTCCCAATTAGCAAAGAAAATTCCTTTCGTTTATTACAAAACATATAATAAATTGAATAGTAAATGCATTGCTATTGAGGAGGATCTATGTGGGGACTCCTAAAGGTTCCTTGTGCGGGAAAGGAAGACATCATCTAAAAAGCTGCAAAATAATTGGACAAGAGGTTATTTTTAGCAACAACAAAAAAGTAATATATAAAGAAAATGTTCCTTTATCGAATGATGAGGAGAAGTTTAATCAGTCGATAAATTTATTTTATAACAAATTATTGTCTTAATAAGAATTAGCAGTGAAATTATCGTTTTATTTATATCAAATTACAATTCGATTATTGTTTTATGTCAAATTATTTTCTTACTAGTTATATATAATTGTACTGCATGCGGTCAGGATTTTCTCTCAATTCATTTTTATTCATTTTGAAAAATCAAGTAGTGTGAACGGGTACTTGACTTTTCCACCAAGTTAGACTATAGAGATAAAATCAGAAAACTTTCCTTTCATTATTGAAGCAGATTTTCCTTCTATCCTTATCAATCAATTTTAAAGGACCAATAATTTATCCTAACAATCTAATTACTTTATTATTAGCCATCCAATAGAAATTTGATGTACTGGAGCTTCTTTTATAATTTATTAAAACTTCCTAATTATCAGCAATATTTGTTTTTGAATAACATGAAAGAATATATGTAGTAACTTTAATTAATTTGTGCTACATAAAGTAGGTATATCAGCTTTTATCAAAAGAAAAAAATTAATGGATTAACTAGCCGACGAGCTTTTGAAATAAAAAAAAAAAAAACCAAAAAATAATGGATTTCCTATTATATAGTTGGGTCAGAATGATGGGCTAATGGAAAATAAATTATGGGCTTCTATGGGCTAATATTAAAGACTAGTAAATGTTCTGCGGGCCCTGGTGGACACCTATTGGGCTGCTCCTAATGGCCCAAAAATGAAACTCCTACACCTATTGATTGCTTATTATTTTATAGTTGGACTATTAACTAATTAGGTCAGAACGCTGGGATCATGGAAAATAAATTAATATGGGATTCTCTGGGCCAATATGAAAGATTCGTAAATGTTATTTGGGCCCTTGATGGCCACCTATTGGGCTGCTTTTAGTGGCCCTGATTAGCTATTTCGGAACATTTATTCCTACGTCAACTTAATTTTTATTGATGGGTATATAATTGGATGCAGCCATCATTGTCCCCGACTTAATTTACATTTTAACCTCAGGTTATTCAATGTAACCCAAAAGGATTGGACCCACCTCAGGTTAAGATTCACTCAACAAACTCTCTGTCTCTCTTGGTTTAATTTTAGTTTGTTTTTAAAAGGCCCAACATCTCAATTTCACTTGAAAAAGAAGTAATTACAATCCAGACAACATGTTAATTTGTTTAATTTTGTTCGTTTGGATGATAAATGGCATTGAACTGGCCCATCAGTTAAGCCCAAATGAACGATTTGGTCTTTGTTAATTTTTTGTTCCTATTCTTGCTACTGTATAAATTTGGTTTTCTCCATTGAAAAGGATGTCTTAATAGATTTTCATCCTTGAAATGGATCGTGTTAATATTGTTCAATTACAACAAACAACACAAAAATATTGCCACTTTTTCTTTCCCAAGGGAAGACGTTGAACTCAAAATGATTTTGTCACCCATTAGGAATCCAGGGTTGTTGTAAAAAAATCTTGGAAGATGGCTCACAGATTTCATTTTGCAAATAGTTTCATAGTCTTTATTTGAATGAAAGCTATAAAAACTTAAAATAGAAAT
The DNA here is from genome assembly GCA_025461045.1 of Carex parvula. NCBI lineage: Eukaryota > Viridiplantae > Streptophyta > Magnoliopsida > Poales > Cyperaceae > Carex > Carex parvula. Next base: position 89,295 of record JAJGRW010002714.1, read on the forward strand.
TTATCTCCCTATTCATTGCTTGTACACACAACAAGAAACAGAGAGAGATACTTTCTGCTATATGCGTAAAAGATTGTCCCATAAGTAAAACAAACAAGAAAAAGAACTAAAGATTTAATGAATATTTTGATATGCTTATTCATATGTGTACATAGGGCAGGAACAAAGCCTCTAACCTTCAAAAACGAAAAATTTGATCAGTCCTACACTACTACAGAAAAAGAGATTGCAGACGGACATTACCGGAGGAGCTACACGGATTTCCCTGCCGTGTATGAGTTGAGGGTGTATAAAAGGTACCCTCTATAGACACGGATATTTACCCGTGTATATCTAACGCTTTCTACACGGATTACCAACTAAACAGCCGTGACCGTACACCTGCCTGTGGCGCTCTCCATCTAACCGAGCAAAACAGATATTACGTAAACGACCGTGTACGACTACCCTTTCTTCACGGACATTGCAACTAAACGTCCGTGTAGGGTACTTTACCTACACGGACATTTAGTTGCACATCCGTGTCCCTCTCTTAACAAAACAATAAAAAATAAAATAATCCTTGTATCTCCGAACTCGTTCTACACGGACATTCGTCAAAACGACCGTGTACGACTACTCTTTACCTACACGGACATTTAGTTGCATATCCGTGTCCCTCTCTTACCTACACGAACTCCTTCTACACGGACATTGGTCAGAACAACCGTGTCGAATTACTCTATCTACACGGACGTTGCAACTAAACGTCCGTGTAGGGTACTTTACCTACACGGACATTTAGTTGCATATCCGTGTCCCTCTCTTAACAAATCAATAAAAAATAAAATAATAACAACTCGTTCTACACGGACATTGGTCAGAACAACCGTGATGAATTACTCTATCTACACGGACTTCTAGTTGCAATGTCCGTGTCCTGTCATAACTATCCTCACGGACAAATATAAAATAATCCGTATAGACACCGAAAACTTCTACACAGATTTTGTTAAAGAACCGTGTCAAATTACTGTTTTCTACACGGACTTTTAACTTCATATCCGTGTAGGTATCGTAACTATCATACACGGACAAATATAAAATAATCCTTGCTCACTCAACTCGTTCTACACGGGCTTTCGTTTAATATCAGTGTAGAATTGTCCCATTCTTTTTTCTTGATTTTTTTCATTTCTGGGCTAGCCTCCAGTTTAATTTGCTAGCCAGTTTTCCTACAAAATTCATATACCATTCTGTTTTGCTAGCCAGTTTTCCAGATAATTTGACATTAAATTATGCTTGCTAAATTCATATATACACTAAATTGTTATACAAATCCATGTGCAGCATTACAATATTCAGATACAAACCATCTTGCCCAGCTACATCTTATATGGTCGATCTGGCCCTTGTCGTACACATCTTGCTTGCATGGTTGCTACAATTATAATTTGATATTAGTTAGTAACAAGAAAAGGTAGATGCAAGACAGTCGCAAATATCAATTGCTAATTTAATGAAATGAGAATTATAAGTAAGCATAATATGAAAATATCAATTGCTATTATATAGGCACAATTAATATGAATTACATACCACTTCTGGAAATGTGAATTGCATTCTTTGAACAAAGTCAAACATGGAAATCATCAGGTAATATCCGCATTCCCAACCCTCCACCTGTTGCGGGCTCTACAATTTACATTTAGCGGCCTATGTTAGAATGACAATAATTTTTTGAACAAAATATGAAATTATAGAATTGTGTTGTGCTCGCCGGCCACCACCTCCAAGTCAACCTACTTCCCTTTTTCTTGTCCTTGCTGCGCAATCCTCCTTTTCTAACGTATGCAGCAAAAGCCCTTACAAAATGGAGTGACTCTAATTAGCAATTCCACAATTTGTTATAATTGGGAAAAAATCAAACATAGTGAAAGATTATGCTTACTTTTGCACATGCGGGAAGATTGATTTGCTCTCGCTAAATGGGACATTTCCTTCGGGCTGTGAAGAATCTATCACATAAACCGCACTCATGCAAGGCACAATGATGATCAAACACCAGTGTGACCTGTGGGAGGAGAAGAATTATAGGATCTTAGCATACAGTACCCAGATATTTTGGCATATATAATAGTGAGACACGTGTTTGCTTGACTTGATGGTGTGATTTCAATTATTTATATATTTAATCACAAGGTTAGAACTAACATCTGGTGGTATGGCAAGAGAAGAAATCTCTTCCTCTTCTTAGTAGCTTGGAGCATCGCGCTACACAGGTAATCCACAGCCACCCTCGGAGCATTTTTCACGTTCATCCAGCTAACTACGCTGGGGTCCAGAAAAGCACAATAGTTCGGTTTGCCCTTGTCGTGAGTACTATTGATTAGCCTCCTGAAAAATTATCATATGACATTAGAATATATTCTTCAGTGCTATACACATGATATAAACAATTTTTGGTTACTAACATGAGGACAACGGTGATGTGCCCCACGGAGAGCCATTTATCGGACCCCGAGGCATGTAGAAAGTCCTTGAATTCGGTGAACGACAGCAGTACAACCGAGGCATCGTGTAGAAATAACCCATCCGGGACAGGTATGACGACTTCCGTCATGTCCTTGGGTGCCGCCATCAAGCGGTCGTGGAGATCCCGCAAATCCTTTTCGGGAAGGAGCTTGTATTCTTCCTCGGTGAGCAGACGAGGTAGAGGTCCTGCTGGTTGGACAGGAGGATCAGCAACTGCTGCTCCGGCAGCAGGGTCAGCACCTACTGGTCCGGCCATAGGCCTAGGGTCAGCAACTGCTGCCGGAGCATCAGCTGCTGGCACTTCTGGAGCATCAGCTGCCGGAGCATCAGCTGCTGCTCCGGCAGCAGTGCCAGCAGCTGCTGCCGCAGCAGTTGCGGCTCCGGCAGCAGGGTCAGGGTGTGTTTGGGAAGGTCCTTCTGCTTCGTCCCTCAGTACCGGTGACATCACGCCCTCCGTGCGACTATCATCTCCTCCCTTCTGTATCGAAATTTTTTACCTTTTTCAAGTATTTGAAAAGGAAGTGCTTTGAATGTAACAAAATAACTTGACTATTTATGCATTACCTTATCCAAAATAATCTGATTCTTGGGCCATTGCACGAATGACAGCCGGGCATCATCGACACAGAGCATGCCATTCCCCTCAATTGGACAGGAAGAGGTACGTGCTCCCATCCCTCCAAGACATTGTCAATCTGTACGGCAGCATGGCCAGGAAGTAGCTGCTCATTGTGCACTTTGTCGGCTGCTGGATGTACCATGCCCTTAGCAACAACCAGAGGCTTATTCCCGACCCACAGGACGAGTTCGTATGCTGTGGCGTCCTGCAATTTCATGTCAGAATTTATTTTTAAATTGAAATATATATACATTCATTCATATAAATCAAAGGTTGAAATATAAATTGAAATATAACAAGTAGTGATTACCTTTAGACGATCGAAATCGTCTCCGAACGACGTCCCGGATGCCTGACTACTTCGCCTTACAGCCGTCGGGGTGGGAGGTGCTTGCTCGGTTGGCTACGCCATAGTAAAATCGGCACGCAACCTTGATTCCAACGCCTCTATCTTTGCGGTGTACTCGCTGCGTATCTGCGCAACTAACTCGTCTTTGCTCACTTTCGCACGAGATTTCCTTCGAGGTTTTGGTCCATTGAATACGTCCTTCCAGCCCCTGTAGGCACCTACGCCCCTTACTCGACCAGGGTGTTCTGGATTCCCGAGCGCTATGGACAAGGAGTCATCTTGCCTTTCGACCGACCGGGCACCGGAATTGACCTCCTCCTCCACCTCCAACTGTGAATAGAAAAATTAGTTATAGCAAAAGAATTAGTGATGTACACAAAGTTTTTAACACGCTTGAATTACACATTGTTCTAACGAACGACTCTTACCATTCTCTCAGCCACGGGTCGCAACGAGGAATTTAGTACGATCCTCCCATCACCGGTTAACTCGGACCTTGCCATGGCCCAACTTTGGGCCCTAGGAGTTTTTATCCTAACCACGGGTGAGTCAGAGTCTTTGTTCAAATCCAAAAATTTCGCAAATTCTTCCAACTTACCCTGGTAACCACCCGACCCCAACTTGTGCGGATACTTGTTCATTGCAACGATCCTCCTGCCCTCCTCCCTTTTTTTTTCTTTTTCTCTTTTTTTTCGCTAATTTCACATTACCTTCGGCCCATATTCCTTCATTGTGGTCGGATCGCAAATAGTTTGCTTCGTCTTGTTCTTCAATTGAGGCAACCTCAGTTTGCGCGTTGGTACAAAATGAAGGTATGATCAGAGTCAAAATGATGATGATTTACGTAGGGTTTTGGCTTAGGTTTTACATATTTTCTCACACTTATGTTTAATTATTTAGAGAAAAAGGCTACTGTCACCCTTCTTTAAGTTTTATTGCAGAAAACATGTTTTGGGACTATTTTACATCAAATGGAGCTAGAATCGGGTCAATCGGATCAGCAACGCTTATCGACTAAGACTCTGTTACGGTCCGTATTGGCTAGTACGGACCAGGCATAGCACAGACTCAGAAGATGGCGCAGGAAGTTACAACCATAACTGCCTAGGTCCCATTACAGACCGTATCACCTGATAAGGTCCGTAACCGAAGGCGCCTCTTGGGAAATACCTGCCGACAGCTGTTTCCAGATTGATTCCTTGGCTCCCAATCAACTCCAGACGTCCCTACACTCCTATAAAAGGCCCCTGGACAGAGGGAATAGATATCTTTGTAATTAGGGTTATATTTGATTAAAGAGAGAAGAGAGGAGTGATTGTAACCATGCCGTTCCGCGGCTAAGTTCCTTTTCTTAGGGCTAGGCAGTAAACCTTGTTACTCTTGATGTTTTGATATATATATTTCTGTTGATTATGATTTTTTGTTGTTGTATCGAATATGCTTTTGTGATTTACTATCTCTTCATCTAATTTCAATGATCTAGTTTGAGTCCATTAAAGTAGTGACAGTGCTTTAATGACTCGAAAGAACTATTTGGATGAGTTAGCCTCGTTGAGATCTATTAGGTTTATGTGAAGAAAACCTTCGCGGGGAAGCCATAAACCAGAACAACAAAACGCATGACCAAATTCCATCATTTGCGTAAGGTAAATCGCAGTGATCTGTGTAGTAATTTAGGAGATAAGAGACCCGATAGTTGCGTAAGGTAAATCGCATTGTCCTGAGTAGAGTCTCGATGAAAGATCTGTCATTCTGGCGTAACATAAATCGCAGTGACCTATGTAGTTATCTTTCATAAAACAACAACAGGAAATCAGACGCAACAGGAATATATTGTCAAGGCGGATTGAGTGGCAATGGTGTGCCGAAACCCTAGGAATTCTCATCTCTATCTTTATTTTAATTACTTTTAATTGTTTCCTAATTTACATTGATCAACAAACATCTCTCAAATTTCAGATTTCGTCTAGCCTTTCAAAAGGTTGTGATTCGATCGCTCAAAACACTGAACCAATATTCCCTGTGGATCGACCTCGCATATACTACTCGATAAGGATTGTGCGCTTGCAGTCCGAACCGATAGCATTTACGAGTTTATAAATATTAAAAGAAACATTGCTCTCTTTTGAGTGATCAAGCTTTTTGGCGCCGTTGCCGGGGAATAACGGTTCATTGTGCAAGGCCTCGAAAGACGCCCTTGCTTTGACCATTGAATCCAATTAATTAGAAACACCTAGATTTCTTTTTACTTTCTTTATTTTCATTTTTCTTTTATTTTTAATTTCGTTTTTTTTATTTTATTTTCTTTTTAATTTTCGGTTTTTAGTTTAAATTTCAGATTTTCTTTTCTTTTCAGGACACTGCCGCTGGCCGAATCATCCGTACGAAGATCCGAGAGGATTGCTAATAGGAGGGAACAATTCGCTTCCACATCACTGATAAGAACCAACCATAGTTCTTCATCCAGTAATTCTGAAGGCGAAGAAGACCCAGATTCGATCAACATGGATACCCCACCAGTTAACAATGGAGTTCACGATGCAGCAAGACCCAAACTTCTAAGGGACTATTGCGTACCGCGCGCGAATGATCCTAATTCTAGTATAAACCCGCCAACTGTTACAAACCGTAATTTTGAGATCAAACCTGCTCTCATAAATATGGTTTCGCAACAGCAATTTGGAGGATTGCCACATGAAGATCCACATCTTCATTTGTCAATTTTCCTAGGGATATGCGAGACGATAAAGATCAACGGAGTTACCGATGAAGCAATCAGGCTAAGGCTATTTCAATTCTCATTAAAAGATAAAGCAAGAGCATGGTTGTTTTCCTTACCGGCCAATTCCATTCAAACTTGGGACCAATTGTTTAATATGTTTATTGCAAAATATTTCCCACCATCCAAAACTTCAAGGTTTAGAAATGCAATTACTAATTTTGAACAAAGGGATGGTGAAACATTGTGTGAGGCATGGGATAGATATAAGGATATGTTAAGGTGTTGTCCACATCATGGTCTAGAAAGATGACTGATTGTCCAAACTTTTTATAATGGTCTAAACCCTACAGACAGGTTGTCTATTGATGCTTCTGCAGGAGGAGCAATCATGAACAAGGAACCTGACGAGGCTTACAACCTAATTGAAGAGATTGCAATCAACCAACACTACTGGATCCCTGAGCGAAAGAAGCCAGCGCCAACACCTGGCATGCACCGAGTAGATGATATCTCCATGCTGAGCGCAAAGATTGATGCTTTGCAAATGGCACTCAACAAGCAGACCAAGCAGCGAACGGTAGCAGCAGTCAATGCCGCAACAGCATGTGGCTATTGCGGAGGAGCGCATGAGATGACCGAGTGTATGAATGTGACGGAACCTGAGGAAGACATGGAGCAAGCAAATGCAATTGATAACAGCTTTCGACCTCAGCCCGCCTACAACACATACCATCCGAACAACCGAAACCATCCAAATTTCTCATACGCAAACAACCAAAGGCCTACTGCACCTCAACAGAACTACCAACCACAATCCAATTTTCAGCCAAGATACAACAATCCTCAACAGAATTACCAACCAAGGCAATACAATCAACCGCAGCAACCAGACATCACATCATTAATGGAGAGATTCCTAGAGAAGCAAGAGAAGGCTAACGCCGACATCGCACAAAAGATTGAATCCTTAACAAACCGCAACAAAGACTTAGAAGACAATGTCTCTAAGATAGCAAGAGAACTCTCAACTATCACACGTGGAAAAGGCAAATTTCCGGAGCAACCGGAAGAAAACCTAAGAGAGACTTGCAAGAGCATAACACTAAGGAGCGGTACAGCTTATCAGGGACCTCCCATGCCCGATCAAACTCCCGATGAGATGCATGCAGAGCCATCGCATTCAGAAGAGTACGAGCCGCAACCACTGGAGCCGCCCGTACTTGAAACGCAGGCAGACCTTTTTGAGGAGCAGAATGACACCGTAGGTGGAAACGAGCGACAACCCGAACCTGAATACATTGCACCACCACCCTACAAGCCACCTCTGCCATTCCCTCCAAGGCCGGCCAAGAACAAGATGGAGCCACAATTCGCGAGATTCATGGAGACACTCAAGCAACTGCAAATCACAATCCCCTTCACTGAGGCAATTGCAAACATACCTTCGTATGCTAAATTTCTGAAGGAGATTCTTTCAAACCGCAGTAGACTCCAAGAATTCTCAACAATCCCGCTCAATCTGGAATGTAGTGCGCTCGTGCAAAGCAAATTACTGACAAAGTTGAAAGATCCGGGAAGCTTTTCGATACCGTGCACAATTGGTGCAACAGATTTTAAGAAAGCTTTATGTGATCTGGGGGCAAGTGTGAGTTTAATGCCAAAGGCGGTATTTGAGAAATTGAATTGTGGAGACCTATCACCAACTCGAATGGCATTACAGCTGGCTGATCGGTCAATCCGATATCCTGAAGGAGTATTGCTAGATGTACCGATCAAAGTTGGAGACCTTTGGATACCTGGGGATTTTGTTGTAGTAGACATGGAAGAAGATGAACATATTCCCATCATCCTTGGAAGGCCATTCCTCTCCACATGTGGAGCAATGATTGATGTTAAGAATGGGAAAATTTCATTAAATGTCGGAAAATACAAGGTTACTTACGATATAAACAGAGCTTTAAAATACCCTTCTGACATTGATCGTGTCTTCAACTTGGGCATCACTGATGAATTTGAAGAGGAAGAGTATCCATTCGATGAATTTGGAGAGTTCATGGGTATTGAGGATTTAGATAGCCTCCTTGGAAGGGAAGATGATGAAGTGCAACCTGAACAAGATGTCACCACTAAACCTGACGAGGTTTACAATGAAACTTGCGCAAGATGCACTACTGTCACTGAAGAAGAAGTGATTCCCATGTCCAAAGTCCTACCACCCGTATTTACCAATAAGGGTAGTAGCGAAGAGAAAAAGGAAAAGGCAACCTCTCCTCCACAACTCGAGCTTAAACCTCTTACACCCAACCTACAATACAAATTTCTGGGCCCAAATCAAACCTATCCGGTAATTGTCGGCTCTCAGCTTGACAAGGCCCAAATCAGCAAACTTGTCAATACACTCAGGAAACACAAGAAAGCAATTGGCTACACAATCGATGACATCAAAGGCCTCAGTCCTACCATTTGCATGCACCGAATTCTGCTAGAGGAAGATCACAAACCTTCACGAGAACCGCAAAGAAGACTCAATCCAAACTTGAAGGAAGTGGTCAAGAAAGAAGTCCTGAAGCTGCTAGATGCAGGCATCATTTACCCCATCTCTGACAGCAACTGGGTGAGTCCCGTCCAGGTCTTTCCGAAGAAGGGAGGTACCACAGTTGTGAAAGGAGATAACGACGAAATGCTCCAAACAAGAGTTGTTACAGGGTGGCGAATGTGCATTGATTATCGGCGGCTAAACATGGCGACAAGAAAGGACCACTACCCTCTTCCATTTATCGATCAACTGTTGGAGCGACTAGCAAAGCATTCATACTTCTGTTACCTTGATGGATACTCCGGCTTCTTCCAAATTTCAATTCATCCTCAAGATCAAGAAAAGACCACATTCACATGCCCCTATGGAACTTTCGCTTACCGTCGCATGCCCTTCGGGTTATGCAACGCCCCAGCGACTTTCCAAAGAGCCATGGTGTCTATCTTTTCAGATTATGTTGAGGAAATAATGGAAGTATTCATGGATGATTTTTCAGTTTATGGGGATACCTTCGACTCATGTTTAAGGAACTTGTCTAAAGTTCTAAAAAGATGTGAAGAAGTAAACCTCGTATTAAATTGGGAAAAATGTCATTTTATGGTACAGGAGGGAGTAGTGCTTGGTCACACCATTTTCTCTAAGGGATTGGAAGTTGACAAAGCAAAAGCCGAGGTAATTGAAAAATTAACTCAACCAACATGTGTTCGTGACATTCGCAGTTTTCTTGGTCATGCAGGTTTTTATCGAAGATTTATCAAGGACTTCTCAAAAATTGCAAAGCCACTCTCAAACTTGACCATAAGGAT